>BMAV01007813.1:0-60493 GCA_019973955.1 Trichonephila inaurata madagascariensis
GTTTTCCCTTGTTTACGGCATATCCATACCTTGTCATCTGGCTCCGGCAAATCTTGACTCATCGTATACGCAGTGCCCCTGTCGAACGTCAATTGAGTTCCCGGCACCACTTTAATCGTCCCCCCTTTGATTGGACGGATAGAGGAACACAAACTCGAGGTACCCGGGCATACAGTCCATTCATATGTAATTTCGGCGTACAGTAGCTGCGATATACCCTTAAATGGACGCTGTAACCATAGATGCCACGTGTGGAACCCTTGCGATTCCGCTTGGGCCCCTGAAAATATATAGATCTTTCGTGTGGGTTGTAAGCATTGGGCGACCGCCTACGGGATTTCGGACAACTGTCTGTGTGGTTTTTTTTCATAAACGTGAATTTACAGAATGATGAACACCAAAAAAAGAAAAAGCATCTGTGATTGTCCTGCTTCAATGCCCCCCCCACAGTACGCCAGCACTCAGAATCTTCCATTTTTTTTGGGGAAGTTTTGCAGTATGTCTTGAAAACAAATTGTGCGAAAGTTTTAAATACTTTCTATCAGCACTTACAATCTTCTGTAACCCGTCATAAAGCTGACTTCTTATATAAGCTCCCTTTTTTGCATATTTTTTGACAAAAAACGCGATTGGCTGTTACCAACATATTTGCATACTTCCATCTACCTCTGCGAATTGGATCCTCTTCAATTCTGATTTTTCCCGTGGTTAATTTTTAAAAGTGACTTGGAAATACCAAAGTGTATTATATCAATGTAAATGGTATTCTATTTTTGATTATGTTGAATGTATTTTTTGTTTGTTTACTTTCAGAAAATTATTAACTTTTTTAAAAATAATATTCTGTTTTCAACTTTCTAATATGCTTGCCCACCTTTGTAGAGTTACCCCCCCCAAAGGGGTCCCGTCCAAGTTTAAAACGCTGCTCAAATTTTTTTCCCCAATAAGAAGAATGCCAAAAGGAGCCGCACTCTTCGCACACAAATACCAAGTAACGGAACTAAATCCTTCCGATTTTTTTCTAAAACCCTTTCCCACCCTTGAATGTCGAAATCGAAGCTTCTTCATTAAAACGAAAACTCGGGAAAGCGCGGCGCTTGGGGATTTCCAAATAGTCACGATGGGAAGGGTTAAACCTCGTCGATTGGTGCCACATCATTACTCAACTTCTAATCCCCCCTTTGATGGGGGGAAACCTTTTCCTCCCTAAAATTTGGGATGGACCCCCCTTTGTCTTTGTTTGGGTTGCTTCCTTTGATCTTTTTTTTCTCTCCGCCGCCAAGGACTTGATTTTCAAAAGGGTAAGCTGTTCAGAAGGCTGTTTTTTGGGAGATTAATTTTTCTCCTACTTAATGCTTTGACAGTTGAAGGCTTAAAACTGCAAACATTTGTTGAATACAGTAAAACCGGTTATTTTGCGGTAGCCGGTTATAGGAACCGCATAAAAAGAAACCGCATAAAAAAAATATTCGAAAAGTACATAAATTCTTACATACAACAAACAACAGCGAGATATTACAAAATAAATTTGTATGCTATGGAGACGTACCGTATAAAAAAGTTACACTTAGAAAATACAATAATTACGAAATTTACGAGAAAGTACTTCCATAACAAAATAAATTATTAAATTACGCATGGAAACATTTTGAATATATTAGAAGACTTAATAACAAATGAGAACAGCTTCATGAAGTGTATGAGTACATTGATAGAAAGAGAGAAAAAAATTATAGTGGCGCCAAAACCGTTGAAGTTCATACATCGCATAAAAAAAGATTGTACAAAAAAAATCGTACAAAAATAAAATTGCACATAACTAATCGCATAAAAAAAGGACCGCAAAAAACAGGTTCTACTGTATATGATACTGAGACTAAGTTCATGAAAAGTCCAGACGGGTTTTAAACAATTTTAATTATCACTAACTGTACTGTTCGTTTTTAGAGCAATACAATGAATTTCGGTTTTGATTCCTAGACGTGTATATGCGGAACATAATTAGAAGTTCTAACGTGAGTCCTAATCAAATATTGTATATTGTCGTGTATGAACTGAGAATTTTTGGATCTTTTTCCAAAGCCAACAGTAAGGGGAATATCTTTTGAACGAATCCACTAATACCGAAAAAAAGAATCACAGAAAAAACTTTTAATTTTACGTTCTGAGTTAATTATGAGCAATCTATTTTAATCTTTTAGTTCTTTGAGTGTTCTGAATGGATATTTTATTCTAAAATAATAAAAAAAAAGTAACAGAAATTCTTAAAATCAGTGTACGAATTTGAGCCTCTGAACAGTTCGTAGAATTCACATTTATTTATTGGAATGTTTGAATATATCCATCATGCAGAGAATATTTCCTCTGGCCAGGAAATATAGATTGACGATTACTTGCTGTAAAGGATTTTCACTTCCCATTTATGTTCCAAATAAAAAAAATGATGCATGTATAAAGGATAACAAGTACATACAATGCATAAAATAGTAAACGAATGGGAAGTGTGTTATATATATAGCTTCAGATAGGGTTACTAGAACTAAAACTGCCATAATTGTCTTCTGGCGTTTTACTTTATATGAATCTGAGAGGGAAATTTTCCACTTGTTTGGCAACATTTTCGCTTTCATACGACATGCTCCAAAACTATAGGACTGTTTATATATATATATGTGGTGCCGGCGGCTATTTACAAGCCCCACCACTAACTGCTAGGAGTATGCTCAGTGTTTTGGGAGCCTGGCTGTCTGTAGACACACCTTCTACCACGACGTTGAAGGGAGCCGATGTCATGGACAAGAGGTACGACGCCATCGAAGGAAGACATAATTATGGACGAGATGTCGGAAAGCAAAGATGCCATTTGCATGGATTAAGACGTTAAAGACGATAACACATCGCGTGTTAATGATTAACTGAACTAAAAGCCTGATGTATATATTGTAAATAGTTTTGAGTTATGAAATTTTTAATTAATCATATTCTGTGTGACAGCCATTTCCTGACAAACCCCCACCCACAATCAGAAGTTGGGTCAAGGTACGTGCATCCTTTTGAAAATGATTTTAAATAATATAAAACATATCGTCATTGCATTAGAGAACTTTAAAACAGAAAAAGTGAAATTACTCTACAAACTAATATATGGTGATGACGACGAGTTCAATCGTAAAAGATTGCGTGACTTTTGTGGTTTAACTTTTACGATTGACAGTGAGGAATTCTCTATTAAACTAAAATATATACAGAAGAAATTCTCGTATAATGGGATAGTAACAATTTCATGCATACTTAATATTTCTATAGAAGGAAATAAATCTGAATTGTGTAAAAGTATTCCATCCTTATTGAGGAGAATCTGAATGAGTTACTATTAATGGCAGCGAGTAGTGCCAGCGAGTCTGACTCGGAAAGCGAAATGAATGATTCATCAATGCAAGCTGATACGGTGGGAAGAAATCTTGATTTGAAAATAAATAAAACGCATTTTGATAACGGAAGTCATAATAAAAGAAGCTATGTTAATTCTAATGTTAATATAAACTTTTCAGAATATTAAAAATACCATTTCTAAATTTAATATAGAACCACATGAAAATATAAAAAATTGATTTTGGCATTTTGAAAATATAGCCAAAATGTTTTGTCTATCAAATTTAGAAAAATTCGTATTTGCGAAAAGATAGTTAAGTGGAATTGTGTGTGCGAAATTATTTATTCAGATGGAATTGGAAATAAATTCGTGGCAAATTTAAAACAGGCGCTGATTGGTGAGTTCTCTTTGGAAATAAATTCTGCTTCGTTGCACGAGCTCTTGCGCAATAGTAAAATTACAGATTGCGCGAAACCGCTTCGGAATACTTTTTAAAAATGAGAGTTATGCAATTCGGGCAAAAATTGATGATTACGCTTTAATGAATTACGTAATCAAGGGTATAAATGACAGACAAGAAAACAAAATATTTCTGTACGGATGTAATAATTTAGCTCAATTCAAACATAAGATTTATGACGCAACAAAGAATGATTATGTCAAGTGTTACGGCAATTTCGATAAAATAAAACCAAGATATGATTTTAATAGATATAATTCTCTTTTCGCGATAAAATGAAAACAAAGTATGATGAAAAATGTAATTTTAGAAAGGATGTTGCTACGAATAAAATGAGATATGATAATAGTAACTGGGTATGAAAGTTATAAAAAGAAAGTTTGTGTTTTAATTGCGGAAATCCAAGTCATATTTCTAGAAACTGTATGTATGAAAACGAAGGAATAAAATGTTTTCGATGTGAAGTTTTTGGACATAAAGCTTCGGAATGCCCAGACCATCACGATACTAAATTAGACGTTGCTCATTGAATTAATAATAAAGAAGAAACATTAACTATAAGAAAGTATTAATTGGTGGCTTAATATTAGATACTTTAATTGATAGTGGTAGTCGAGTGACCTTGGTTCGGAAGTCTGTTTATGATAAAATAAATCATGTTCAATTGTTTCCATTAAATACAGCTTTAAGTGGATTTAGTAATAGTAAAGTAAGACTGGCTGTTTTAAAGATGATATTCAAATTGATGATTATAAGTGTAATGTAGAGATATGTGTAGTAGATGATGATGCTATGTTATTTGATATTATAATTGGAATAAATGTATTAATGCAAGGTGAGACTATAATTAATGAAAATGGTGTTACAATAAGAAATAAGCCTAAATGTACTGAAGAAGTTTTGCCACTTTATCTATTTTGCCAATTAATTTATCTTCTGATGATATTGAAATTAATATTACACCAGACATTACTCAAATGTATGAATCAAAGAATAAGACGATAACTCCAAATTTTGTGCCTGTAAAGAAAGATCGTTAGCATGTGAAAGACGACTAAAGAACTACGACCGTAAGTCCTGTTGTGAGAATTCCTGTTGAACTTCAACATCCATCAGATTTGCCTAATTTGGAAGACGGTTTGAAACGCTTAGAAAAACCTGACCTATGATTCAATGTATCATTGAAGAGCCTGATGAGTATATTGTTGCTGATACCGAAGAACTTCATCTTGAGAATTGCTTGAAAGACGTGAAAGAAGACAATGCTTGCATTCCTTTAAAGAAAACTGACTCATCGTAGTTTTTCCCCAAAAGTAGAAAAAAGGCGAGCCCATGAGAAAAAGGGGTTAAAAAAAACAAAGATTATTACTTCATTCCCAAACGCAAACGAAGAGGGAAAAAATTTCAGTTGCCGACAGACCATCTTTATTGGTGAACAAAACGAAAAAAAAGAAAGATGTGCCATTGAAAACATGCCATACTGATCACCTTGGACCACACAGGGTAACTAATTTTGATGAAAGATTCATGGAATAAACTGTTTGATTTGAGGAAGATCTCCAACGGTTTACGACGAAAGACGCAGAAGACACGACGAAAGACGAACAAATGAAAATAAGAGGAAAGACGTGGAAGAAGCAAGACGAAAGACGAAAAATAAAAAAGACAAAAAGGCAAACAAAAAAAAAGAGACGAAAGACGAATGAATAAGAAGATGACGAAAGAAAGACGTTCAAGAATTGAAGAAAATAAGAAGAAAGACATGGACCAGACTCCTTTTGAGAAATGTGTTGCTACAAAGAGACTCATAAACTTATAATCTTTACTTTTCAGATACCTTTTCCCAGCCTTTTTTTGAAATTTTTGCATTTGTCTTGAGGACCACCCGTTTCCCAGGAGGGCCGGTTCCGGTGGTGCTTCAACCCACCACAACTTGGGTATGCTCAGTGTTTTAAGGGTTGCCCGTAGACGCACTACCTACCACGACGTTGAAGGGAACCGACGCCATTAAAACGAGGTACGACGCCATTGAAGGAAGACGTAGGCATGTCGAGATGACGGACTAAGAAAGACGGAAAGCAAAGACGCTTTTGCATGGATTAAAAGAAAAACGTCGCGGGTTTTGCGAACTGAACTAAAAACCTGATGCAAAGTTGTAAATAGTTCCGAGTTATTAAATCTTAAATTTAAACGTAATCTGTGGACGCCCCTCTTCCGATAATGCCCTCCCCCAAAAATATATATATATCAATTTGGCGTATATACAAGTTTTGAATTTTGGGTGAATTTTTGAAGAAAAAACGCATTTAGAGGTATACGGAGATTGGCTTATATTTGGAAATACATAATAATTTTCGCAATTTATCTTACTAAGTTTTGAAAACTTAAAATTATCTTATTAAAAACTATTCAAGACCAATAACATTGATTTGTAACGATGCAATTGTCAGTCAATAGATCTTTTATAACTGCGTTTTTGAATAAATCTCCATTCATTCATACCAAACTTTATTTATGTCTATTTACAGTAATACTAGTAATAAAAATCGTGCTTACATTCTTTTTTAAAGAAAAAAATAATTTGACTATATTTGATACAACTGTGGTGATGTTATGCTGAAAAATATATACAACACACAGTGCTGGTTTCGCTACTTAACTATTAAAGTAAATGTTATTTTAACGAATTTTTCATGTTACGTGCTGCGGTATATGTAGTACGATTATAGACATTTTTTAACAATTTATTGGATTTGTTGCTCTTTCTCAGAGTTACAGCTTCCACATGTACATGCGTCTCTATATTTATCTAGATATTCGAACAGAAATTTCCCACCAATATTTTAGATATTTTTCGAATAATTTTATGCGATGAATGAACGGGTTCAAAATTACTGGTCAAAGAAAATTTTCCCTCAGAAAAGTTTTGGAATTTCTCATATAAACTAATTTTTTTCTGATATAAATTGGAACTTTTCATACAAGTTTCACTGTTTTAGAATCCATGTTGTAGAACTCCCATTCAAAATACTAGAATAACGATAAATAAAGTTCACAATGGTTCGAACAATGTATGTATTCGAAAAAAAATGGTTGCTTCAAAATTTTAATGTGTAGTATCATATTCAGGTTATTTTATAAAAAAGCACGCATAAAAGTTCTTATAATATTGCAAAGCTTTTATTATACAATAAATTTTCTTTAAGAATTCTAACAAGAAAAGATGTCCAGTGGTTCAAATAATTAAAATGAAATAAAAGATATATGTAGTGTGATTCATTTAAAAGACTGTGAACAGAAAATCTCTGTAGAATTGTCACCCTAATTTTCCATAGTCCAGTTTGATGATGCATGCTTAATATTGCTTCTATGCCGACATTTTCTTCTTTTAAACTAAATTTTGAAAGTACTTCCTCAATAATCCTTTCGTATTCTTCTCGAGGTTGTATATTTGTCACATGGTTCGAACTAAGGAAGTAATTTGATTTAATTGTTCTTAAGCTAAGAAATAGTATCCATTGATGTGTAACAAATGCAGAGATTTGTTGGAAGATAAAGTCATCCTCAAATAGACCTTCCAATGATAGGATAGCAAAAATAATCAACTTACTTCTTTGGAGTTTAGTAAATTCGGAAAAATACTCTTCATGGCGAAAAACACAGCTTTCCTATGTTCTCAGAACTTATACAGATCCAGATCATGATATATTACACTCATGGACAAAAAATTAGCGTACCAAGAAATAATTACGGGATCGTAATGAAACTTGGCATGGAGGTACATGTCGGGAAGATATGCAAATGATTAGAAACGCATCGTGATTGCGCATTTAACGTCGTTCTAAGTGGAGTATAAAACAGGTAGCCAAAGCTTGCTTGAGAGTTCTGAATCGTTTACAAGGCAAGAGCTGAGGTAGACATGCTATTACGCCGATTTCGAAGACAATATGAGCAGCTGTCACAGTTTGAGAGGGGGAGAATCATCAGCATGATAGAAGCTGGGTGGTCAGCTAGGTGAGTAGCTCGTCAATTATGCCGCTCTGATTGTGTTGTAAGGAGGTGTTGGAGCCAGTGGATCCAAGGGATGTCATTTACACGAAGACCAGGCTGAGGGCGCTTTCAAAAGACCTGTCGTCGAGAAGACGGTCGCATCGTAAGAAATGCACGCGTATGGCCAACTGCTTCATCGGCCGTTATCCAGGTACAGGTAGAGCCTTCACTAGGGGCCCCTGTGTCTTCTAGAACCATATGAAGGACATTTGGGATCGCGGTGCCCATTTCGTGTGCTGTCCTTGACGCCCACTCATCGACACCTCCTTTTGGAGTGGTGCCGCGTACGAGGAAACTAGACTGAAGTAGAATGGAACCAGGTTATCTTTAGAGATGAATCCAGATTTAATCTTAGCAGTGATGATAATCATGTTCGTGTGTGGAGACCCCATGCTGAACGTCTCAATCCTCCCTTGCCTTACAGCGACACATCGCTACTTTCGCTGGTGTGATGGTAAGGGGTGTCATTGCCTACAATACACGGTCATCCCTAGTATTGATCTGTGGTACCATGACAGCCCAGCGATACGTCTATTATGACATTCTGAAACCACATGTGTTGTCACTCAGGTAACGGGTTCCCAGGAGCCATTTTTCAACAAGACAATGCTCGACCTCATACGGCAAGAGTATCACAAGACTGTCTCCGCACTGTTACTACCTTTCCTTGGCCTGCCCGAACACCAGATTTGTCTCCAATTGAGCATATGTGGGATCATTTGGCACGGCGAGTTGGGCATTCCACGACTTTGAACGAACTATATGCAAAGTTACAGCAAATGTGGAACGAAATGTCTCAAGACATCATTCCGAACTTGTATGCCTCAATGCTCGATCGTATCGCATCGTGCATTTGCGCTAGAGGGGTTTAACAGGGTATTAAATCCTCCGTTCTTTTGCCTTTTTCTCTGAAATAAATTATCTCTTTTCTTTGATTTTCTAATAATTTATTTACATCAAAGCATTCATTAAGTATGAAAATTTCATTTCATTTTGACGACTCTTTCTTGGTGCGCCAATTTTTTTGTCCATGAGTGTATTTTACATTCCTAAGAGTAGTTCAAGGAATCTGTTGTTAAAACTTCTTACTTGCAAATCCAAATGCAGAAGGCTATAAAGATAGGAAATCATCGATTCATCGCTAAAAGTTACTTTATTCCAGTTCTAAATACCCCTCTCCCTCTGTAATCTGTATTTGTTTCATCGTCCTGTGCCTTTTGATTTTTGCTTGGAAAAAGTAACATGTATTCGACTTGAGCACACTTAATTTTAACGGGGGGAGGATTCCAGCTCAGTTTCCTACCTTGTCACTTAACCGAGTTTGGAATTTATGAAGTCCGTTGGCAATAACCAACCATGCTGCTTCAGAAAACACCGTGATTTAAAAATCGAAATTAAATCAAACCCATGCTTCAACATCATGTTCGTCAATCGTGATAATTGTTGAGGCACTCACTCTTCGTTCTCCCCTTTTGTAAACTTTCGAATCTTAGGCTTCTGTAGCGGTTTTTCTCGCTATACTCTTAGCATCTGCTCTTGTCTTAATATAGTTATTAAACTGCTGCTTGTAAAGAATGCAACACCATGAAGGAATCATCCGAATGAAATGAAATTTGCAGCAAACGTCAATTATAAGACGTTTACAAAATGGTAAAGCTTCGGAGCCACCCCGCTTGCGTGCTGTGAGCAGCGCTCTCTGAACTGATGCTGGAAGCGAGTAAATAGAGGACTGTAGTGAAACTTAAGAAATCGTGCATGATTATTTGTTAGTGATGAACGCTTAGAGGGACATACAGATGTACGAGTGTCAGTTTCGTCAATTCGTCGGTGTCTGCTGTCCATGAAGTGCTGCTGCCCGAATTGTTTCCCTTCCTCAAGGCATCCATGGAGCTATCTTTCAACAGGATAATGCACACTCATATGTTGCAAGGAATGTTCCAGACTTCTTTTCATGCCAACATATGCAACTTCTTCTTGACCTTCTTATTCACCGGATATGTCTCCTTTTGAACAAGTGCGGGAATTGGTTGGTCGAGTCTCGCTTTTCCGCATTCTACAGCTTCAAAAGCCAAATTTTGTGGGTGCGCATACAAACACAATATGGAATTCTTTTCCACAAGCAGACATTCAACATCTATTTGATTCCATGACTCGTCGTATAACAGCACGCATTGCAGCGCGTGATGGCTACAACAAATACTAATTTCAAACACTTAATATTTTTTTTTTTGCTTTGAAAATTTATATATTTATTTGTACAAATACAATCATTTGTGTATAACATTTTATTTAATATTCTGACTATTTCTTCACATGGTGTTGCTTTTTTTTACAAACAGTAGTTTATATTACGCTACTATACCCTTTTAATGTTAAAAATTTGATTTTTGGAATAATTTTAAGAATTGGACGGTTTAAAATTTCTTATAATATACTTAGAGTTATTTTCTTCATTTATCTGTTGACTAAATATGTCATTGCGTAGAGTCATAACTAAGCACGGTATTTCTTCAGCGTAATTATTTTGTTAATCTTCTTTTATCACACGATTTCCTGGTTTTAGTACACTGATTAGTCATATCTGATGGTTGATGCAAAGTTGTGTGATCTTGCCACAAAATTTGACGATTTAAGATGTAAAATTGAAGTTATTATTACGATTCTCGTTAGGTGGGTAAATAAAAAAAAATTAAGTATAACACAATTTCTTGAAGGGTTCAAGAATTTAAAAAAAATCTTTCTAAAGCAAATTGAAAGAGAGAATCTTTACATATGCACAAATACATACCCACGCACACACACAGTACAGGACAATACAGAGTTGTTACGTAGATCCGAGGGCTAAAGGATTTTATAAAAACAATCACAAAAAAAAATAAACAGTTTTCAAGAGCGAGGGAATTTATTAACAAAAATCCAACCCTTTTAAATACAGGATTCAGCAGAAATTTTCACAGAGTAAATCTCCGAAGATCTTCACACCTTCAACAGCAATCAAACCCAATCACCAGTGTTTAAAATACACGTATGTAAGATTATTCACAAGCACAGCCGAGTTAATCGCTACTCAAAACAATGTTCACTACCGCTGGTTTAATTAAGACTCCATCGCCGTACTGGCAAGCGACAGGAACTTTCAGAAATATAACCGTTTGTATCATTGAACGTGACACAAGTGGAGAGATCCATTACTTTCTAGAAGGGCCGGGGAGTTTTGAACTCGCCAACATGGTCGCCAATGACGCCAAAATGGTCAAAAAAAAGATGCCAACTTGGCCCCCTTTCCCCCAAAACCCAAGTATTATTGAATCGCCATTATAACGTAAAGGGGGATTGTTTTTATATCACAATTTTAACATGAAATAAATATAACATAGAGCAAAAATAAATGCATTAAACATCCAAATAAAAAATTATTTTCAATTTTTTACACAAAATTCGTAACAATATAATAATAAACTCTGAGGGTTAACAAAATTGTATTATTAAACAAATTTCTAAGGAAACCCAAACTCCCCCAACCATTTGTTTTTTTTTTGCTGAGAAAGAAAATTTTACTTTTAAAAACCCGGAACTTTAAAAAAACTTTTTGGAATAAAAGGGAAAAAAAAAAAAGCCAAAATTTTCAAAAAAATTTTTGTTTTTTTTGAATAGTTTTAAAACCCTTTTAAGCCCCTCATTTAATTTATCAAGTTTAAAAAATTTTCCCCAAAAAAAGATATTTTCCAATTTGATTAAGAAATCAATTTGTTTAAAAAAATTTTCAACCCCATTTTTTAAAAGAAATATCCGGACAAAGAAAAAATTTCCTTCCAAAAGTGGATGAGGGTTTGACAAGGGGGACTCCCGGATAAAAAAAACGGTTTAAACCCCGTTCCAAGTGGTTCTCCTTGTTCCTTATTGGTAGTGAACGTAAAAGCCAACATCAAAGAGTGGGGATGCTGCGGGGTGCGAGTGAAGATATTGATTTAAAGGGGGAAAGTTTGAAGCCCGGGAAATTAAAATTTTTTTAAAGATTTGCTCGCTCTTCTATTGGGCCGAGCCAGATTGCTAGAAGAGTTTTAAAAAATTCATCATTAGGTAAAAGATAACAAAAAACCAAAAACGTTGAAGGACTTTAACAAAGAGACATTAGTTATGAATATCTATGGGAATGTTTTAGTTCTAGTGGAAAAAATATTTAAGGGAACTAAAGTTTTTCTTTTGTTTTAAAAGTGAATTTATAAAAAAAGCAAATAGTGGCCACTTTTTAAGCAAAGTTTATTTCGATAGTCATTATTGTCAGAAATAAAAATATTAGAATTATATGTGCCGGAAACCTGTTCATTCGAGAATTTATTTTATTTAAGTTAACCAATTGCTTTATTCCCAGCAATATGAAAACTTAAAGAACTTTTAAAATTTTCAGAAATTTAATCTTAGTATCCAGTTATGTTGGCTCGAATAATTGAAGCTCGGATTTCCTTTTTTCGTAGGCTTTTAGTCATCCTGTTCAATTATTAAATTATATATTTTTGTTTTTTAACTTTCCTTTAAAGGTATCCGACCCCAAATTTTTTTCAAAAAACGTTAAATGGTAATATTTATGAAATTTAGTGTCACTTTGATTAACAAATGTATAAAATTGTTTTAAGAATAGTATTACAATAAAAAATTTTAAATACAAAATTTTTACAAAAAAGGAACAATGGAATGACCAATTTTCAAAAATTCTTTTGAAAAGTTCTATTATAATAATATTTTTCCTGAATATAGCTCGACCCGCAAAGGTCAACTAGAATTTTTTAAATACATAACTTAGAAGTGGGTTTATCCATGTTTTACAATCAAGGGGGAAAAAATTTTCCCGGAACTGCGCGGGGGGTTCTGTACACCCCAGCAACAAGAAAATCTCCCCGATTTTTTAAAAAGAATGTGCAAACACGATTTTTCTGAGGCACATTTTAGGTCATTGAACCTTCAGGCGTGATGCAATCCCCTTTTAAAGGAACGATTGAATTAATGACCTTTTAAAAGTTTATCTGGGGCTGAGAACTCCCGGAGAAGTTGAGCATTTGATACAGTCTGCCTGAAAGTTTGAAAATGATTAAAAATTTTACCACTATCATTGACTCATTAATTATAAAGTATATTTATTACTGGATATACGTTTTTCTTTTTTGAAAAAATATAAAATTATGTGTTTTAAAAAATGAAAAAATTTGGATGTTTAGTTTAAATTAATGTTAGTCTCATTTTTAAAATAAATTAAATAATTTTTTTTGTATAATACAAAACACATCTTGTACTTCATAAATATGTATCATAATGACTTAATTTTTATTTTTATAATTAAATACATGTGTTAAAAGTTTGGGGTGTTCTCTACACCCCGCGAGTAACGAAGGTAGCAAAAATAGGCGCGAGTGACCGTGGGTTAAGACTTGTACATGACGATTAAACTTTCGAGTTAGTGAGCGAGAAGTTAGACTGCTAACAAACAGCAGTGTTTGATTAAACGTGAAGTTAGGCTTATTTGAGTAATTTTAATATTGACGATTTGGTCAATTAGTAATTAAATTGGATTAGGTCGATTGAAATTAAAAGGTGTATTACCTGAATGTAAATGATCCGATTTATTATTAAGGTCCTCTTATATCTAGTCTACCTCGCTATTGTTTCACATATTTGGTAATTGGGGCATTTCTTAACTTGGGTTATTGAATTTGTGTTCTTGTTGATAATTGTGAACAAATAGAAGTTGTTTTGAATATGGCTAATATTCCTTCCGATCTTCACACAGTGATGGATGGCACTGGACGTCCATTACAAGGTGAAGAAGAAAATTTGTACAGAATTATGAATTATAGGTAATATTAGAAAAACAATTTTTTAAAAATGTTTTTTGCACAAATTCTAAGTATTTTGAACTTGTAAGTAATGATTACTTTTTTCTGCTTCTGACATTCTTAATATTTCATACACAACAATAATGTTAAACAAACATTAATTTGTTAATGTCATAACAAAATCTATTAAGTTAAATAATTATATTAAGATTAATGAAATTTCTCAGTTTTTCAAAACTTAGCATGATGTGCGAGCTGAAAATATTTTTCGATATGAGAACTGTTTGGGCATTTTATTTAGCTAAGGGTTAAGACAATTTTTCAATGCTATCGAAAAAGAAAACAGAAATCTAAGTTGTGAAACAGACTTTAACTTCCATTTCAAACCAAACCTAAAACTTACGAAATTAGTGCAACTTAGTACATTTTCAAAATAAACGATGTGTTCAAATTAATTCAGAAATTCTAAATATAAGTTTTATTTTTTCATTTGAATTAATTAACACTAAAAAATCATCATATAATTAAAATATTGCTATGAACAGCATTTCTAAAACTAGAAAAGTTCAAAAAATTCAGATTGTAAAGCAAAAATGCAAGTATAATCTTATATATATTTATTATTTTTCTTTCAAATTATACGCGACATTTTTATATAAAAACCAATCCTAAGAGGAAGTTATAATTGGATTAAAAAATAATGACTATAACTATATAAATATTATCTATAAAATATATTATAGAAGTTATAAAATATATATAAATTATATATATTATTGATATATATTACTTAATAAAAAATGAATGAAATAATATGTTTTGAAGAGAATTTTTCGCTATCTCAATCATTTATGATTTCAGTGTATAGAACCTTTCAAATCTATCATCCTGACAGTGTGAAGAATAGGAGAAACAAAAAACTGTTACAAAATTCTTTTTCTTAAACTCAAATATTATGAAGATAGCGGTATATTTTACACATTGCCAGACAAAATCTAATTCGAGGAACAGTAAAAGAAATGGACTTCTAAAGCGTTTGCTTAATTATAAGTGACATGATGGTGAAAATAAAATACACTTATTTTTCCGATTTTTTCAAAAGGGTAAAAAAGAATACAGGACGCAAGTTAAACGTTGTGAAGAATTTTGATTACTTAGTTTACAAGTTGCATGACTCCAAAGTTTTTGCATGAAGATGCAAAACTTTGGAAAGAAGAAAACTTTAATTTTTGGTTTGTTAAAATCTTTATTAACTTGTCACTTGTACGGTCATAAATAAATGTAAGTCTCTAAAACTGTGCGTCTAGGGATTTTAACAGAAACTGTAGCATCTGACTTCTTCCTGTATGAAAAAAACTCTGCTTGTGACGCAAATTCTGGGAAAAAAAAGCTGTTTGAAAATGTTCGGTTTTTGTGCACTTGCTTAAAAATGATCGGGGATGTAAAGTATCTTCTGTTTTTATTGTATTTGTAACATGAACTTACTAAATATTTTCATTCTCAGCCAATATATATAATTTCAGTTCGTAAAGCAACCACTAATTTTTTTGGCCGGTAATACATTTAACTTAAACCTTTCTTTGCATGATGACAGAAATTTTCATCACAACATTTAATGAACGCGAAAAATAATACTCAAATAAACTGTAAATAGGTTTTTTGGTGACTTTTTTTCACGAGTAATAAGGAACGTAGTTGTAAAAAAAATTGCAATGTCACAATCATTATAGATAATTTGAACTTGTCATACCACTGTTTGTTGTGTTTGGAAGAAAGGGTGATTTTGGGAATATTTTTTTATAACCATATATATAAAAAAAAATATATATATATATAATCCTAGATTATTTTGCTAATAAAAGCGACAATGAGGGGAAAAAGGTATGTTTCTGTTTCTGTTATTTTTTATGCACGGTATACATATCGAATATACCCCAAACAATCTTTTTAAGGCCATGTGACGGAAGTTAACATCACTAAGCAGGTGTTTCACTTCTAATATATGACGAAAATGTTTTTTTACTATATGTTTATTTTATTTTATTTTTATAGAGAAACTTAGAACAAAGGAACATTGAAGATTACTTGAACCAGTTAGAAGGCGGGTGGCTATCAGAAGTTGGCTTTGATGACGAATACCGTGATGTGGATGAAATTATAAGGATAATAATAGTTTTTTAAAATTATCATCAGGAATAAAAATCATAGAAAGATATGTTATTTTGTACTTAGGTTAAACATTTAAATTTGCATGATGATGGATATTTCTACACATCATAATGTTTCTTATAATTATTTTATATTATATATTTATACAAGGATTTTTTTAAGTATTTTTATTTTAATCTGGAGCATAATTTATGTCACTCTGATTTATTTCACACGCACACACACAAAAAAATCATACAAAGAAGGATTGAATAATTTATATTTTAGTATGGTTTTTGAATACATAATTTCAGGTACTTTAACAAATAATAGCAACGAAATATCATGAAATACATCCTAATTTGGTTTTTTTTTTTTCATTCGGAGAAAGCACATAAAATTTAAAACTATTGATTTAATATTAACTTAACATGCAGTTTTTTGAAGTTTATTTGACAGATGAATTCATAAATTTTTTGCGGATATCAATCAGTCTCTAGATTCATTATTTGAAAGGATGTAATGTAAAAAAAGCATAGAGAAAATATTTGCACTTAAAATCTGATATGATATCAAAAGTGTTGCAAAAGAATAATTTCGTTTGTAGCATGAAATAACCTCATTCTAAAGTTCGTTATAATTTTCTATGTTGCAAAGAATATAATACAAATTTCTTTTAAAATATGATTATTTCACAATTTGTAGAGTCGCCGGAAACTATTATAAGGAATACAAGCGATATATAAAAAAAATTTAAGTCAATTCCTACTTAGGTCAACATGGAAAAATTTTATTTTAGTTACTTTTTATTAAGCAATTACACAATTACTCTATACATATGTAAATACATATAACAAAATCACAATATTAAGTGGCAATTAATTTTTATTAATTATCATTAAAGTATCGTATTGTCATCCAAAACAATTGCGTATATAAAATTTTAGTTCAACTGAATGCTTTAAAACGTGAGAAAAAAAATCTTTTAAAGTTTTGACCCAAGTCGCTAAAAGTGAAGCCTACGTGAATGTATCTATAATTTTTTGAATAATAAGTTTCAGTCAATTATATATATAACTTAAATTAATTATAACTAAACTATCCTCTTGTCACCCAAAGTAATCGTGCTTAGAAAATTTCAGGTCAAATGAGTGCTTTAAAATGTGAGAAAATGGCTTTTAAGGTTTTGACACGTCACCAAAATGGTCGCTAAATTGCCAAAAAATGATGGAAATGTGGCTGTATCTGTAATTCTTTGAATAATTAGTTTTAATGACTTAGTTTTTATTAATTATAATTAAATTACCGTATGATCATCCGAAATAATCGTGTATACAAAATTTCAGCTCAATTGAGCGCTTTAAAATGTATTTTATGAACGATTGAATATTTGAACAAGATATAGGGGGATTGTGTGCTAATAGTAGGAATTGAATAACACATTTCAGAAATGTTAGTGGCAAAACTCTCTAAGTATTGAATTGAACAGAAAAGTTATTATCAGCAGATATAAGGAAAGTAGCGTGGTTAGATTTGGAATTGCAACAAATTAAAAATGGCAGGAAATACATCACACCTTTTTTCAACCCAATGCAATTTCTTTCTATAGAGGAGAAAGATTTTTAAACACAAAAATGTAATCAGTCAAGACTACCTTTCGTTTAAAAACAATTGAAGTCAAAGCAGTTTTGTCTTTGTCAGTGCAAGAGGTAAATTGCTATCATGATGAATTACAACCTTCTGGCGAATGACATTAAATTCGTATAGAATTGTGTTTCCTCATTTTGATACAAAGAATTACTGTTCTTATTCTAAGTCTAGATTTGATTTTAAAAAAGAAGTATTAGATTGTTCTATTTCGAATGTAGTAGAAAATAAACACGCCTCGTCTCCTTGGATTTTTTTTCTTTGAAAGTACAATCAAAAGTATATTCTGAGAATCTATTTTTTTAAGGTAATAACACAGTCTTATATTTTTCAAACAATTGAATTGGCATTAATAATTGTTTCTTCACATTAAGGTTTTTTAAATAATAATGCTTTGAAATGTTCTTGTAAATAGATATACTTCTTTTTGAAAAACATACGAATAAAGAATTGTAGAGCGTTTCTTGATGTATGAATTTTACTTAAATATTTATAGCCACCAAGAGGCCACGTTAGAGAAATTTATATGTATACACTCGTATATACGAGGGTGGTCTGAAAAGTTTCTGACCTAACAAAGATACAAGACATTTTTTCTGAATTTTTTATTTTTTTTATTTTTCAACATAGGCTCGTTGTAACTCTACACACTTCTCCTAGCTATGCTCCCATCTCTGGAACCCGTCTAAATAGTAGGCGTTTTTCTCTGCAAAATAATTGCTTACGAAGGTAATTGCCTCTTCATTTAACGAAAATCTTTGTCCTCCGAGCTCAATTTTTAGATGAGGGAACAAAAAGAAGTCTCTTGGGGCTAGATCTGGTGAGTAAGGTGGATGGTCAAGCAATTCAAACTATAATTCGTGGATTTTCGCCACTGAGGTGTAAGACGGTGCGTTGTCATGGTGAAACAGGATTCTCTTTTTCTGCAAATGTGGCCGATTTCCCCAAGTTGTACTTTCAGCTTGTCAAGTAATGATGCGTAGTATGTTCCTGTAATGGTTTTTCTTTTTTGAAAAGAAAATTGATTAAAATAACTCCATGAATATACCCAAAAAAATCGCCATCATTTTCTCAATCGAAAAATATATATATATTTTTTGGAGACGGTTTCCCCTTTGTAGTCCACTGTTTGGACTATATTTTTATTTTGGGCGCATAATGGTGTATCCAAGTTTCATCTTCAGTAATTAATCGGTGCCAAAACTCGGATTTATTGCGCCTAAACTGCGGCAATAGAGTGGTGGCAATGTTCATTCGAACACGTTTTGGTCTAACTGAGCAAATGTGGCACCCAACGCGCGAACAGGTTTCTCATGCCTAATATTGATTTAATATGTGACAAACACGTTCTTTTGACATGTTCATAACCTCTGCTATCTCGCTCATTTTAATTCGGTGGTCATCTAGCACAATTTGTTGAACTTTGGCGATGTTCTCATTGGTAGTTGCAGTATTTGGACGTCCCGAACATTCATCGTCTCCCAAGCTCTTACGGCCACGTTTTATTTCACTTCCCAAAATTTCACTGTGGTAAATGATGGTGCAGAGTCCCCATTCACAGAATTCAATTCATCTTTGATTTGCGTAGGTGTATAGCCTTTCAAAAATAAATATTTCATGACAGCTCGATACTCGATTTTGTCTACTTTCACAAAAACACTCACTCAAACGACTGCTATATAAGAACTGCACGTCCAAAGTTGATAAATTTTTGGTGAGTAACTATCAACAGATGAACAACGACATTCACTAGTTTTCATTGACAAGATCTGCCGTCTTCACGTTGAGGTCGGAAACTTTGCAGACTACCCTCGTATATGACTGAATCAAATTGAATAATTGATGCATGGATACCTTGATAAATTAATTGAATTGGTATTATTGATGGATGGATAAATATATCAGTTAATTAAAAGACAGACTGAATGATTTGGAGCAATTGATGGATGAATGGATTAACTAAATGATTGAAGAAGAGATTAATCGATTAATATATTAATTTAATTATAATTTTCGATGAATAGATTAGTTGGCCTAGAGGTAGATTGGAAGATTTGGAGCGATTGATAGATGAATGGTTTAACTGATTGATTGAAGGTTAGGTGAATGCATTAACTATTTAACTGATATTGGATGAATGAATTATTGATTAACTGAAAGATGCATGAATAGATTAACGATTGATTGAAGGAGGAATGAATGAGGATTAATTGAGTGATGGATTGATAAATTGATTGTTGTGGATTAATTGTAAAAAACATTGAAAGATTATTAGATAGGTGAATTGATGAATAAATTTGTATTGGATGACTGATTAACTTGGAATCCTTTATTGATAATTTGCGATGTCTGATCAATCATTCGATCAATATATTTAAATTGATTGAATAACTGATTTGTAATGCATTATTGATTAATATGTGGTGATTGATCGATTTAGAATTGTTTCGATTAGTTTAGACTGGCTTATTGACTTAACATCATTGTGTTACACAGGTGTTAAAACATATTTTTAAAAAATTAAATAGAGGTTAAGTTACAAAAATTATGGATAGCTAAAACAATAACTCCTGAATGGTCAATTACTATAAAAAATAAAAATATCCACATACAAGAGCCAAGATATTATTAAGCAGATAGGGATTGTAATTTCTTTTATGTATAAGAACATAAAATTCGTAAACAAATACGCGCGGTTTAAGAATTTATTAACACATATATTCTGGCTTAAGATGCAAATAAGTTAAGCATATTTTGTACTGTGGCAAATGGAAACAAAAACACAATTTCTTTTTTTTTTTTTTGTAAAATTGACTTTATTTATTTACTTTTTTAAAAAAAAAGTATTGATATCACTTTTCTTTTAATAAAAGAAACATTTGTGATATGGTCGTTCTATGGTGACCATATCTTTGATTGTCAGCGTGAATTAGAGGTGTGGAATTCTCGAAATGAATCGACATTTTAAAATTCTTAATATGACTTTATTAAGAATATAACTTAAATTTCTAATAAATTAGATAAACTTATATTAAGTGAGAATAAACCAAACACACAGCAATAGTTAAACCTGATAGCGTAACTTAGATCACTTATCTAAATAATTATATTATCCGCCTACTTTCAATTCTGATAATATTACAAGTTCTAATATCAAATAATCAGTCCCCCCTGATCAAGCTAAGGTTCAATCACTTTCAGAGAGACTTTGGGCCGGTGCAATAGTATGCATCTTGTAGTAATGGCTAGAAATCTGGTAATCTTTGGTAGGCCGTCAATTCACACTTCTATCTCTTCTAACATAACTTTTTTAAATTGCCATCCCCTTTCAAAAAACTTCTGTTCTTTTAAAGGCTATCTTATTTGCATTTACAATTGCATTTCACTTCTTGGATTTGGGCTGGAAAAGATTTGCCATTAATCTTAGCCGTCAAAGAACCCAGAGGTTATGTTACAGAAGATACGCATGAGCCCGTCACACATTTCTTTCTCTATTCAATGTTTTAACTATTATAACAATAAGAATAGTTTGTAAACATGGTGTCAAATATCAATCAAAGTCCCTCATGTAGAATACGGAAATAATGGAATTTAACTGAACCTTAATACCCTCCCATGGTGAGGGGAAATTAAAAAGTACGTACCTATACCTAATGTATCTCGTCAGTTTTTGTTCGTTTTGCAGAATTACGAATTCTATAACCAAAGGCAGTTTTTTTTAAAGCTCTGCAGTAGTATTTTTTTTAAATGAATATCATTATTTTTTATATCCAGATCGTGCCACGCACGCACGCCCATAGTTTGTTCCACAACAACGTCAAACGACACGAGAAGAAAAGGAGTTTCATATGGTTCTGAGGAATAGGAAAGAAAAAAAAATTTCCAAATCGCTTGACTTAGTGAAAGGTTTAGTAAAATATACGAATTAAAATTTACTTTTTGACTAAATGCATGCTTCTAAATAGTAGTACCAATAAGTTGCTCAGATAATCTCTGTTCAGTGTTGCTTACGTTAAAATTCCCCCTTGCTTTCACCAATAATGAATTTAATTTTAAAATAATTATTTCTAAGGTGTTAGATCGAGGCCCACGAAATTCATCATGGCAAGGGGCTAGATTACATTTGTCGTTAGTTGCAGATATGAGCTTCATACTGTGGCAGCTTTAACTTAGTGGTTATGATCACGAAATTGTTGTCGGAGTATCGGGGTTCAAGTCTAGGTCCCATTGAGGAACCACCTTGTAGAGAGTGATAATGCTCGTAAAACCTATCGAAGCTCAATATCCTTTCGTTGGTATGATGTAGTAGTTAAGAAAGGGGGTTGCCAGCTCAGGTGTCATCCTCATTACTAGAAAAGTTTCAAAGTTACGACGTCAGTCGTCAATAGCCCTCGTTTTGTTTTATAGTGTGACGTCAATGTAACTCTTACTCACTCATTCACTCAAAAAAATCTTGCATAAATCTTTCAAAATATGTAATAAAATTTGTTTTTCAGTTTTAGATTAGTTCATTTTCGAATCCCCCTCCTCCTTAACAATAGGGCTGAAATAGCTCAGTGGTCAAGGTATCGGATCATGGCTTGCATGTCATGAGTTCGAGCCCAGTACCGTTTAAGATCCGCCGTGTGGAAGCGATGTTTGTTAAATCTGTCGAGAGCTGAAACGTACTCCCGTTGGCGTGGTGTGGTGTGGTAGTTAAGAGAGGGGGATGCCAGCTTAGGTGTCGTCCACGTCACTTGACCATGGTTCGAAATTACGTGGCCCGTTGCCAAAAGCCCTCATATAGCTGAACAGTGCGACGTTAACATTCACTCACTCTCCCCCCTCAACAATTAAATTGCTTTCTTGCAGGAGCGTGGGATTCTAGTTGGAAACTGTATGTAACTCGACGCGGGAACAAATAATAAATTTACAAAAAAAAATTGATTTAACAAAGGAATTAAATATATTTTCAAGGTTAGCTAATTAAAATACATATTGTTCCGTAGATTAAAGTACGAAAATTTTATGCTATTGAGGCATAAAATGTAATGATATATATAAATTAGTAATAGCCATCACGCGGTGACGATCGTTTTGACGTGATGGCTAAGGTACTCGTTTTCGGAACAGAAGGTGATCAGATCGAATCTTCCCTCACTATGTTAAGTATAAGACCATGAACTCAGGATCGATGAAAATTTATTGTGTAAAAACAATCCTTAGAAATGCAGGATACAACAGTAAAATTTTCAAAATTAATCCAAGAAAATCTTTACACTCTATAGCACTCAGACACAATTATCAGTGTCTAGAAATATATTCCCAAGCAGTTGCTCGCCCTATTCATCAGCCGAAGAAATAACTAATCGTTGGTTGAATCTTCAAAGGTCAAAAAGATACTACGAGTAACTCAGTTTCGCCGAGCGACTCCCTATTTTTAGTCTGCACGGATTTTTCTCGAAAAGTCCGCTTACATTATAGATCATGGTATTAGTTTTTTCCAGTAATTTCCAGAAGCTTCCATATGGTCTCCAAGTCGCCAAAAATTATGCCAACTTGGCTTATCGCCAATATTTCATCGTTTTAATGGAATCGCCATTATAGTGTAAGAAACGGTGTTGTTTGCGTACATTACAATTTTAGCATAAAATAAACAACAAACATACATTTTAACAAATTTCACATCCAGAAAATTGATTATTTACACTTTTTTCAGAATCCATTACACAAAATTTGTAACAATATTATATTGCTGATACGTTACAGCATCACAAATAAAAATCCCCCTACAATTCATTTTGAAAGATTCATTCATTTATTTTTGTAATGAAAATACTTTTGATAACTTCTGGGAGGTGTGCAAAGATTCCAATTTTACTTCCTCTGGTCGGAAATGAAATTCTCATCGGAATTTAGACACCTGCAAGGAGTGTTGGATACTAACCTTCGCGAAGTTTCTTCAGTCATGAGAGATTAACTGACTATCAAGAGAGATTTGATACTCTTTCAAATACTACAAAAAAGACTAAGTTCGTTTAAAATTTGATAACAATTTAGTCTATCAAGAAAGAAAAATGATAAACTAGTGTGACATAAAGGCCACTAAACTTTATGTAACCCGTGATGTAATAAATATATCAGTGGTACTTCGTATTTTACAATTAAACAATTTTTTAAGTACGAATTATCAGTGCATTTGAAGTGTTTACAATTGCGATTATAATATCTGGGGTTTCGATGATTTAAAAAAGACAAACTTTGTACTTAGAATTTATGATAATTTAAGATTATTTTGATTGCAAATCTGAAATAATTTTTTTAAAGATTACAAAAGACTAAAGACGTTATTTTTAGAAATATTAATTTTTAAATTCAATCACACTTTATAATCTTTGTTTGTGAAATCTTTGTTTATGAAATAATACATAACTATTTTATGATAAAAAAATTTAATTAATAAAAATTAATATTTTAGATTCTTTCATGGAAATTCATCGAGATGTACATCTAATAAATTTTATGGAACAAAAAATGACAAATAAGATAATTTAAGTCCAATTTTCATAAATTTTGATACCAATATTTTTAATATGTGCTTAATTTTTTTTAAACGAAATTATTAATTAAAAAAATATATATATTAATTTTTGTAAACAAAAATTTATTAATTTTTAACCTTTATAGTTATTAAATACTTTCGCTGAATTCAATAAACATTAAAATTGGTTCTTGTAAAATTGATAAATTACATTTAGAATATTTTCCCAAAAAATTTATGTTCGTAATTAAATACTAAGACTGCGCATCACCCTAAAAATGACAAAAATATGGAATTCTTCTTTTGGTATTTTCTTTTGGTCCATAACATTAAGAAGTTTTCACGCAAATTTAAGATCTGATAACCAATTAGTTTTTAAAATATTTGAAGTTTTTTGAGTTTAAGTTTTAGTTTCGGTTTCATTTTAAAGCATTTTTCCATTCTTAAAATGAATTAAAAGTACATTTTCAAACACAATCAACTCTTTCAGTTTGAAATTGTTATTAAATTTAGTTTTCATTTCTAAAATCATTTCTGATTGATTTTGTTTTGAGTTCTCATAGTAATTTAATGATTGATTTCAAGTCCAATCTTTGTTTTTACGAACAGCTTATATAACTAGAAGTTTTTCACTAATTGTTTTCGTATTCAGAAAATTCCACGACCAAACTGTTCTCAAGTTGCTGGGAGAAGCAACATTTGAAAGAGATGATGCGTCTAAAAACCAGCTCTCAACTGATACTACCATTAGATTTCAGGCAACAAGTATTCTGAATATAAGTGTTGCAGATAAAGCTGAATATTTCCATGATGTACCAAGCTACATTATGGTAAACGTTAAAGTACTGAATCATAGCATATTTAAGTCGAGTGACAAAAAGTCAAACTTGCTAAACTTAACCTAATTACCGGCTGATTCATAAATAGTGTGACCAATTTTAGAGGATCATAATTTTTATTGAATTAAGTTATTTACATGGAATTTTCCATGTGGTTTCCTCTAGCACAGTACAATTTTCGTAAGCGTTTCGGCTTAGCTAAAAGAGTTTTTTTCAATCATTTTGGGGTTTTTTTTCCAACTTCCTCTTTGATTGCTTTTTGAAGCTCTTTTTTTGAAAAGCTCTTATTTTAGGTCTATTTAATTGTTTTGCTTTAAGTATATCCATAAAAAATAATCGCAAGGAACACTGGTAGGGGATAATGATAATCATTTATCAGGAGGTAGAACATTTATTTTTTAATCTTTCAGCCATTTTATAGTTGATTTTGCAGTATCACTTGGTGCAGAATCTTGGTGCAAAACAAAGTTCCTTAGAGGGTAAAGACGTCTACGTTTTTTGATCAAGTGTTTCAAAACTGTATTCTGATAGTATTTAGCATTAACTTTAGCTTTTGGTTCTATAAAAAATGATTCAAAACAGCTGCGTCTTTGAGACGTTTTTTGTTTGAAATATATTGAGTCTTCGCCTTTCCAGTTGTAAATGACAGATGAAACAGTGCTTCATCAGAAGTTATCCATGTTTTGTATCTACATTTACAAATATATCAGTGTGCTGCGCAATATGTTTTATAATTAATTTAACAATACTACATGGGCTGGTGATATATAAAATTTAACACAAAAATTAACATTTCTCCTGATAACTTGTACGATTTGTAATTAATACCTTACATTCCCATTAAAAATTACGTGATTCGCTCTCCAATGCCACCGTCTAACACATAGGCGAGCGTTTGTGGTGTATTGGGGAGAGGGGGCTGAAAAGATATAAATAAGCAAAATCCTCCGAAATAAGTAAATCCGTCACAAATACTGTCAAGGTCCTTTTATTGCGGAGCCTTCGGAATAATTTTATGAACATCAGTGCACAGAAAAGATCGTACTTCGGAAAGACGTATGCATACGTCCAGGGTAATTAACGCCCTGACTGAGCGAGACGTTTATATATGCCGATGACAATTAAGAAATTAAAGTCGTATTGTAGGTTTAGCGTCAAAGTATATTAATACTGAAATCAATACATTGTTACTGTACGGGGAATGAAAATAATAATTGTATTTTAAGTCACAAACATTGAAAGTTTGAGGAGCACTCACCTATATAACGATATGTAAAGATTAATATCTTACGTCAATTTGAAACAGCAGAAGAGCCTCATCACTTGATGCAATATGTGTGTTATATCTAATTCAAGTTACGAAAAATTATTCTCAAAATATGTACATGTATAAAAGGAAATGTTTCGTCAATATAGATGACGAAATGAGACTGGAATTGTCATTTTTAGGATCAACTGTAAATGAAATTATCAAAATCATCAAGCTAAAATTTCCATTAAAGGATTGCTGTAATCAATATGTAAAAAATTACGCAATGAACGCAAAGCACTTGTTATTTTATTAAGCCTTGAACGAGATGACGTCCCCACTGAGACCGAAGCCCTTGGCCCATCCTAAGAAGTTTCTGATAGTGAGCAGAGACGAAAAATATCCTCTACCTAGCTCTAGAAAAAGTTACAAAAGTGTAACTCGATCTAACATATTTTAAATCTATAAACAATATGAAAAGTGTAACAGCTGACGACAATTTGAAATAGAAGAAGAGCCTCACCGAAGCAATACGTGTTATATCTAATTCAAGTCATGAAAAAATTATTTACAAAATTTGTACATATATGAAAAGAAAACATTTCGTCTAATATGATTCACTAGAAAGCTTAAAAAGGTAAAAACTTTTGTAGAAAAAATAGAAATATAGATTTTTTCTTATAACAAGTACTATAAAAAAAAGTCAATTCCTACTTAGATCAATTAAGAAAAACTTTATTTTAGTTAAATTTAATAAATGAATTAATATCCGAAAAAACTATATTAACATCTAGTGTCATCTGCTACAAGTTAAAATAAAATATATTTAAAGCCAAAAATCGCCCATCCGGTATAGTGGTTAGCGACGCTGACTGCTGTGCCGTAGGGACTGGGTTCGAATCCCGGAGAAGACATGGATGTTGTAAATATATAGTGCCTGCTGGCATGGGGGTACTCTAAATAGCCGCTGACGCAAGTTCTCTCGTGAGGTTGGTGGAAGGGAAGAGAGGTGGAAGGCCCTCCCCACCCCAAGTGTTCTCCTCCAAAAGGTGAATAGAGTCTAGAAAAGCACATGTAATCGAATTAACATATTTTAAAGCTACAAAGTATAAGTGTCACTACCAATTTGCCAATGAAGTCAGGCCTCCGATCTACGCGTTATGTCAAATCAGTGGCTTTGGTAAAATTAAAAAAAGTACAAAGAAAAAAATTTCGCAATATGATTTGGTGTTTTTGCGAAAAGAATTAGATTTTGGTTTTATAACTACGCCAAATATTCCCATAGATCTTAGACTTTAGAAAATAAAGAATAATATCGAGAAATTTTTAAACAAGTGTCATGTGTCGAAAAAATAGAGAAGGATCAAAAACTTATGGTACCACTGGGGTCCGTACTAACCGAGATTAACCAGAAAAATAAAGTAAATACCTTAGGAAATTGAAAAATGTATTAACTCAAGTGTCATCCTCACCAGGTTTTAACAAGTATTTGATTTCAGTTAAAAAAGTACTTGATAAAAAATTTTAGAAGATATACTATTTTTGGCCCATTAGTTAAATTCATTTATATATTAGCTTCGTCAGAAGTATAACGCAGAATCAAATTTTAAATTTTAAATCGATACCTAATTTCAATGGTTTTTACCTATGTTTTGAAATGTGATGTTATCTTTGATTGTAATAATTATATATATATATATATAT
Source organism: Trichonephila inaurata madagascariensis (assembly GCA_019973955.1). Classification (NCBI taxonomy): domain Eukaryota; kingdom Metazoa; phylum Arthropoda; class Arachnida; order Araneae; family Nephilidae; genus Trichonephila; species Trichonephila inaurata. The sequence goes on from BMAV01007813.1 coordinate 27,819, forward strand.
AAACACTATAAGTTATCATCAATATATATATATAAAATGTATTTATTAATATAATAAAATATTTATTAATATTAATATTTATATAAGATATATATATATATAGGGAAAAAAGACAGTGAACTAATAGTAGGAATTGAAAAAGGTAGAAAAACATCAAATAAACACATGTTAAAGCCTTTGAAATTCTTACAACATTTTACCACGATTTTATCTGATTAGAAAATTATTTTATTGCTAGTGTCTTCATTTAAAGTAATACTGGCAAATGTAGCCATTTTTTCTCATTAAGGAGCATAAACAAAGCGGTAAAGTAAAAAATTTAGTTCAAAGCGTTCTTTCCCTTTTTTCTTCTTTTTTTCTAAAAGGAAGGAATTATCAATCCGTTGTAACAAACTTCCATTCATATAAAGAATTTAATTTATACGTCTTTCTCTTATCGACAGAACCCATAAACAAAAAATTCTAGTAAAGAAAAAGAAAAGATTTAATAAACTTCTTCAATTCTCAGGCAGTTATTGAAAAACATCTAATCTCCAAATAAAGTCTTTTGAAGACGAAATCTTTTGTGAAGGAAATTTCATATTAGATTTTTTTCTACTTTAAACCAATGATGGGAAGCATGGAATCTGATGATTAATTTTGAAAATGGAAATATTAAAAAAAGGCTTTGATAAAAGGATATGAAATGAACAAGATAATAAAATTCATGTATCCATATTTTTTAATCATCGATCATTTAATTCTTAGAAGGAATTAATTAGCTCAAAATGATTATTTTTTAAAATTAATATAAAAGACAAAGTTTACTTTATTGAATATTTATTAAAGGATGCATATGTTTACGTTAAAAAACGTTAAACAAAACAAAAAAAAAAAAAAAAAACCTATGGAAGTAGAAATTTTATTAAAATCATCCATTGTTGTTTTTAAAAAACTTCTTAATTTATAAAAAAAAAAAAATTAAAAATTCCTGAAGCAAATGAGTGTTTTGTGTTCTGATATAATCTCATTTAATATTTCTTTAAAATAATAATTTTTTTATATTTTACTATTTGATACCAACTCAAATGAAGATATCCATTGACATAGATCAAATAAAGTTTAATTATATTAAAGGTATTTCTAGTTTAAATTAAATGATTCAACTGCATTTTAATGTGGCTAAAAATTTAGCAAAGTTATCCATAATATCCCTCATATAAATTATTTACTATTCCTTTAAATTCAAAGCTCGTATAAAAAAACCGTATGCCATTAGTTATGTTACAAGACTTACGAAAACAAATTAAAACCTACACTAATAGCTCGCAAGCAAGCGTTCACACACTAAATCAAAAGTAAACACATTGGTCAGCAATTAAGTACATAAGTGGGATTAAGTGTTGAGCTCCTCATGAATTAAAAATTTTTATAATATTAAAAGGAAATTACACTGCTGGCCACCATAAATGCAACACCCTGAAGGGAAGCATGCAAATAACATGAAATTTACAACATGCAATAGTGCAGGTGAGATATGCAAATGATTAGAATTTCAGCGCAGACACACATCACGCGCGCCTGTTGTGCCACCTCAAAGCGCTATTTAAGGCTTGGAGATTTCGACGAATTCAAGTTCGGCAATTGTGTTTTTCTTGTGGTTTTTCAAAAAACGATCAGTTATGTCTCGAAAAAAACAGTGATCAGCTTTTGATCAAGTATCCAAGTTCAACAGAGGAAGAATAGTGGCCTAACGAGATTGTGGGTTATCTTTCAGAGAAATCGGTAGTCGTGTTGGACGAAACCAAACAACTGTAATGCGGATATGTGACCGTTAGATGCAGGACGGTACGACGGACCGGCGTGATCGATCGCATCCACCTCAGTGCACCACTTCACGTGAGGAAGTAAATGTGTGCATGGCAGTGACGGATCGCTCAGTCACATCTCGAACCATAGCACAGCACATTGAGTCTGTAACGCATCATTCAGTGTCTGCGCGTACCATTCGACGCAATTTACAGCAGAGTGGTCTGTAAGCAAGACGTCCATTGCTTGTTCTACCCTGATGCAGAACTACAGACGTCTCCGCCGCCAATGGTGTGATGAAAGAAGGATGTGGGTGGAAGAATGGAATGAAGTTGTCTTTACTGACGAGTCACGCATCTGTCTGTAACACCACGATGGTCGGATTCGAGTCTGGAGAAAAAGTGGAGAAAGGATGCTGAACAGCTGCGTTATGCACCGCCACACTGGTCCTGCACCGAGTATTATGGTAAGGGGCGGTATTGGATATCACTCTAGAACTCCTCTAGTATTGCCGGTATTTTAAACAGCCAGCGCTACATCTCCGAGGTGTTGGAGCCAGTTGGCCTTCCTTAACTTCAGGCTTGGCAACAGCCATATTTCAACAGGATAATGCGCGACCAAACGTGGCATACATTGTCCAAAGGTTCTTCGTCAATCACCAGATTGAATTTCTACCCTGGCCGGCTAGCTCTCCGAATCTTTCCCCGATAGAAAACATGTGATCCATGGTTGCTTAACGATTGACACAGATTACACCCCCAGCTGCCACACCAGATGAACTTTGGCATGAAGCTGCTTGGTCTGCTGTACCCCAAGAACACATCCAAAGTCTCTTCGAATCAATGCCGAGGCGTGTGGCAGTGTTGATCTCCAACAATGGTTGCTACTCTGGCTACTGATTCTGGCAGGAACCACACTTCCCAGAAGTCTATAAATTTAATCATTTGATATTTGGTCAACATGTTATCTACAAAATAAATTTTGTTTTGCTCGCTCTTGTCTTTCTTGGTGTTGCATTTATGGTGGCCAGCAGTGTATTTAAAATAATTTTTGTACCATTCCTCAAAATTACATACTTCAAATATTTTTATAACTAAATAATATTTAACGCTGTAATTTATAAACTCAATAATGACTGAAGACTATCTTGACAATATACATATTTATAACAATGATATATATTTATTGTAATTGGTTATAGAACTTTCATTTGGACAATCTTTGACTAAACAGTCTTTTCGATTTGTTTAAGCAATAAATTTTTAATGCGGTTTCCTTTTAGAAAATTGCAATCTTTGAAACTTATTAAATGCAAATTTATTCATCTCTTATTAAAAACAAATCTCACCAGTATTAATCAATATAAATAAAACTTTTCAGAATAGTAAGTATTTAATTCAATTTGATATCAATAGCGATTTAGTATTTACAAAAGTTGTTCAACAATCCAAAATAAAATCATGAATTTATTTCATGAACTGAAAAAAAATACAATTATTTTTACGTAGGAATGTGTTCATATTTATGATGCACAATATTGACATAAAAAAGGATAAGCGTAGAAATATCAGAATATCTAAAATTAGAGTGTATATCTTCATTAACTAAAGCATAATTTATTGAACACAACGAAGTATAAAAGCCACACTTAAGAAAATGCATTACAATTATTCAATTATTTCCTGTTCCGGTAAAAGAATTATGAAACCTATGAATAATTCTGAATATCATTAATAAAATGCTACAACTATGAGTAATTGTGCAGTTGATAATTATGTGATGATGCTAAAATAAATTACAAAACAACATATTTACTTGTTATAAAAGCTTTCAAATGTCAAGGAATTAGATTTTTAGAATGAGAAGAAACTTCTTACATTCCTTTGTTGTTCTAATGACTTTTAATTGTTTATAAAAGGAAAAAATTATGCAAAAAAAGGCAGAGATTTAGGGATGAACAAAATTTATAATTATGATTTTCTAATCAAAAGATTAAGTATTAAAACGAAAATGATGTTTAAAACAATAAACAAGTATTTTTTAATTTTTTGCCTTTTTGAAAATTTATGTAAAAGAAAAAACCAGAAAAGAAACGAGCAAAAAGCTTTTACATTGCTCTTTATTATCTATTTCGATTATAAAATATACAAGTATTGCATAAAATTAACTGTTGTTAACACATGTTAATATTTTTGAAGTATATCAGATCCTGTGAATTATGCTGAGTTAATTTGAAATTTTGTTAACTTCAACAATATATTGTTGATTCTTAAGAAACAACTATTAATTTTAAGGTTGGAAATTTTAAATAAGTCAATACACGGTAGATATCCATATCCATCTCAAAGTTACGTCCCTTAATTATTCTAGAGTTACAGGATTTTGATTCGGACAGTTTCAAATTTTGCAGAAAATATTTAGGAACTGCCTGCTTTAATTGTTTTATTAATTACAAAAAATGTTCTCAGTCGGTGTAATTTTATATAAATTTACATTACTATTTAAGAAGCAACACATATAATGAAAATTAAATTCTGTTACCACAAATAATATATATATATATATATATATATATATATAGTATAATAAAATAAAAGTGAAGAAGTTCCAGAACCTACAGTGCTAAAGAAGGAAGAAATTGGAATTCATAAGACACAACAAATGTAGATACAAAAAAGGCTTTGGACTAAACTGGACTCCTATTATGATTTCTAAAGGTGTCGCTGAATTAGGCCAGCTATTTAGTGTTTTTCAATGCTTTATGGATCCAACCTTCCCCATACAGCTGAAATTTTCAACATAATAGGAAAAAATAGAGCCATGTTGAAAAGTTAAGCCTATTTCTAACACGTAGATGATGAACCGGACAATATAGTAAAATGAAATTAAGAAAAGAGAACAATAATGAATCTCTCAAGGAGAGGAATAATAATAAAAAAAAAATATGTAGAAAAAATTAGGATAAAAACTTACATGTAAAATAAAAACCATGGAAATCGAAAAATCAACCTTCTGTGCTAAGATCCCACACGAAATGAGGTAAAGGATTGGAATATCAACACTAGAAGGAAAAAAAGTGGCGCCATCTGGATAGTTATTTTGCAATTAAAATAACCACTGAGATATTTTAAAATAAACTTAACATAAGAAATTTTAAATAAAATAATGAACAATGTTAAGAATAGATAATATCAAATAGAAATAAATTTAAAAGTAAATTTACTTGGATAATTATATACTAGATAGTTATATTGCAAATAAAACAAGCGCTTAAAATATTTTAAATTTTTTAAAAAAAATTAAACTAAATAGAAGAAATTTTAAATGAAATATTGAAAAAGTGATAAAAATAGATTTAATTTGAAATAGAAATATTTTAAAAAATAAATTTAATTGGATAATTGTAATCTAAACAATTATTGCAAAATTTCACAAAATTACAATGTTTTAAAATGTTATCAGTAACTAAATCATTGTTTATTTTTATAAAATTTAAGATAATATTTCTAAGTACTGATAGGTGTAAGTTACAACCCCAGAAAGGCATTTTATAATATTAAAATCAAATGAGTCTCTTTTATCAAAAATATTACTTAACAGTAAATTATTCTTAACTTTTAATTGAAAGTCCAAAAAGTTAGCTGTCTCATTATTATAATGAGTTTTTAATAATTTTAAATAGTGGGGATAATAATTAAAGCTGGAACAAAGTCTACTTTATTACTAAATATAATTAAGTCATCTATGTATTTAAAAAATAACAAGATTCATAACTAATACTTTCATTTTCATAAAAATGCAAGTAAATATTTGCTAAGTAGTTGCTAGCTGGTCCACCTTGTGGTAACCCTTTAAATTGCTGATAATGAGCGTTATAAGGGCAAATATAAGCTTCTTTTAATACTAATTCAATAATAGAAATATATTTAACATATTTTATTATCTTATTAAAAAATATTTATATATGCCATTTTAAGAATCTTAATGTTCTATATATATATGGAGTTAAATAAATCTTCAAAATCATAGGTATAAATAGAAATACCTTTTACCTTGTATTATACTTATAATGTTCATACTTGCCTTGACTATAATAGGAATCTACAATTTTGTCTAACGTAGATTGAATAATATTTTGTAGCTTTTGCCCGAAGTGTAATATATAAGTTTTAAAACCATTCGTAATAGTTCTAAATTGAACAGATTTCATGAAACTTAAAAATTTAGTATGAATTTAATATTCAAAATACGTAAATCTATTTTTTATAAAAAGCAGAGATTCGATTAAAATTTCTTTTGCTTGAATTAGATTTTTAAAAGCAGAATTATTAGAAAATGTTTGTTTAGCATATTAGTATAAAGCCACTTGCAAATAATTGCATATCATCTACAGCACTTTATCAACATAAACGTTAATAAAGTTTTGTAGGCCTACAATTTGCTCTGAATATATTGTAAGATATGTCATTATCAGCTTTTATAGTTAATAAGTTCAGTAATTCATTTAACACTTTGCATTTAAATTTAATATGCTACACAGGAAACATCGTATTTACCACAGCTATTTTGTAAATGAAATATCTTTTGTACTGATTTCAATATCATAGTTATTATTGTGAGATCATTAATCTAAAATCAGTACCTTTGGATATTACTTCTAAGAGTATTATCCTTACCAATATTTAACAATGTTTACCACGCTTGTGATGATCAATTATAAAATCAAAAAAATTTTTACAATTACAAACAATATTATTTTTTTTTTGCAAATAAATATCATTGAAATTAAAAAAAATTGAGCTCCCAATTTTTATTATTTTTAAAAAAGCCTTCTTAATGCAAACGTTATTTATGGGCGGCAATGAACATATTATTAAATATTTTTTGAGAAAAAATGTTTTTTTAAAATTTTATTCATGAATAGTATGGTACAAAAAGTAAAATTATTTACTAAATCTATTTTTTAAATATTGAATTTATGAATGAAAAAATTTAATAATACCCTTTAATAATATGTAAATAAGTTTTTAAAAATAAATTTTTTTTGAGGATATCTCTAGTATACCAATTTCTTTTATTTAAAAACCCAAAAAAGAAATTCAATTTGTTTAATTTTAAAAACTTTAAAATTGCGCAAAAATCTTAGTTTTTTGAGTCTATCTCCAAGGAAATCCAAATTTTTTTCATTTCCTTTTTATAATTTTTTTAACTTAAAAAACATTATCACTACTTAAAAAAAATTTTGTTATCAGAATGTTGAATGCAAAGTAAAAAATTTTTCCGGGTGGATTCAAACCAAATATAAATTAAATAAATTTTTTAAAGTCCCACCACAATCTATTTTTAACATGTGGTACTATTTTGAGAATAGAATTATCAATATTAACAAAGCCATATATATATATATGTATATGTATTTGTCGCAAGGAAATGACGAACATAGGAAATTGATCAAATCCCTAAGGGATATGAGGAGGTCAGGATTTGTAGTCAAGATCTGTATTAGCAAAATGCTGTTAAAGAAAGGAGGTACCTGGGGAGTCGAGTCTTTGTACTTCCTAACCAAATGGGCAGTACTATCGATCCCCTAAATATCTTTAAAAAAAAATAGCACCATAGGATTAACTGGGGGATTGATATTTTAGTGTGTAAATCCTCAATCGCCAAAATCAGGTCATCATTAGTAAAGAAACTATGAAGCAGGGGGCAGGCCAGTCAATCGACGCTACCACGCGAAGCTTCCCCGGTTTCCTGTTACACATTTCCGTTCCTATTCACTAAATAACTCCCACAAATATCCAACTGCGAGGAAACATGTTACACATAAAAAAGTACCAGCCTAATTTTTTAATTATTCTTTAATTATTTTCGAATAAATAATTTGTATTTAATTGAGTATTGTTGTATTACTTCTACGTTTAATATAATGTACCATATTTGTTAAATAAAAACACTTAAATTCTTGACAATATAATTTCATCATTTCACTGAAGCATATCATTGATTGGTTCAAATACTTTACATTCATCAGTGAAATGACCTCGAAGAAACGTTATTTTAGCATCTCCCGTCAACTGATCATATCCCTTAGGGATTTGATAAAAAAAATTCCTAATTTCATCGTTCCCCTGCTACCTATACATATAGTTTAATAAAATAATTATTATAAACATATTGTAAAAATCTACAAAACAAAAAAATGGATAAATAATGGATTTGAAATCCTAAAAAAACAAAACCAAAATTTAGCAAACACATAATAAACCAATTGATCAAAATGAAAAACTATTACGTTTCCTAGAGCTGTCGCTGATTTCGGACTGTGAAGTTTGCTTCACAGGATCCTAACCTTTTCCTTCAACAGAAAATATCGACATAATAGTGCATGAAAAAGTGTAGCAAAAGACTACTTGGAAAAACGGAGTTAAGCTTAATAATAGCTCGTGCAAACTTTCAGTACTCTTAAACACTTTTAAAATATTAATGGCTATTTTAAAATTGATCAGCATATACATATTGTTTAAAACATTAATACAACATAAATACATAACTAACCAAAATTCTTTTTATATCTATTATATTATACTATAATTCATGCTAGACAACACATCATGCTGATAAACGTATCAAATGTAGCAACTATTATATGAGACAATATATCTCTAAATTTAATTATGGCGTCACCTATATGAATATTTTGCAATTAACAATAAATATATACTTTACTGTAAATTGATGAGGAATTGATGAATATTATTAAAAAAGTGAATGTTTCAATTCTTATGATTTTTACTAACATATTCACATTATAAGAATGTATATATCTGTATATATAAAGGAAAAAAGCTTTCACTCAACACGATATCTCAGGAAATATTGAACCTACTGACTTGAAATTCGATATGTTCCTTTCATGGAGTAGAGATCCACTAAAAACGGATTATGCAAAAATTGTTTTCCAATGGGCGTTATAGATAAATGTTCTCGTTTTTGCACTGTTAAACTTACTGACTTGATATTCAATATGTTCCTTTCATAGAGTATAAATCCGATAGAAAAGAGGTTTTACGAAAATTGTCCCCTAAAGGGTTTTGAGGGACCGCAAGGCCAGCTATAGTTGAATATTCCCTTTTTTTTAGCAATGAAACATAATCTTTTAAAATTTGTAGACCCGTTCCTTTTATGAAGTAGAGATAAGCTACAAAAATGATTTTGCAAAAATCAAATCTTAAGAGGCGTTACGGGGGAAAAGGGGCATTATAGATAATTATCTCCCTTTTTAAATTATTAGACGTACAGTCCCGAAATTTGATAGACATGTTCTTTTTATGGAGAAGAGATGCTCTTTAAAATGGGTTTTACTAAAATCAACCTTCAAGAGGCATTGTGGGGGCTTAAGGCGCATTAGAGATAAATATTTCCGTTTTTGAAAGTTTAAACCCACCGACTTGAAAATTGGTAGGCATGTTCCTTTCATAATGTAAAGTTATTCTAAGATTGGATTTTGAAACAATCAACCTCCAAGGGGGTCATGAGGGGTTAAAGGGAGTTATAGAAAATAATCCTGCCTTTGAATTGCAACAACCACATACTTGAAATTTACTACGCATATTTCTTTTGTTGAACAGAGACCCACTAAGAATGGATTTTATAGAAATCGACTCCTTTGCGGAAATGGGGAGTTACTGGGATGTATGATAAAAAAGGGTATGCGCGTTTCTTTGTGAAATTGAAATCCACTAAGAATGGATCTTCTCGAATCGACTGTCAAAAGGGGTTACGGTGTTTATGGATAAAAAATTTGCCTGGTTTGGGCCTATTAGATTTAGACTTTCAATTTGGCAATCAAGTTTATTTTATTGAGTAGAGATCCACTAAAAATGGGTTTTGCGGATATACATTTAAGAGGATGGGGTTACGGGGCGAAAAACATGTCTACTTCAATGTTAGAAATTATTATTCAAGGGGTGATAGTTAATAGAATGTTTTTCAATGTAAGCGAACGCTTAATTCTGGACATAGATAGTATATAAAAACATTATGAGTGTATTCGTACAACATTATGAAAACACACACACACACACAAAGTTTACGTATAACGTACATTTTAACTTTTTCTTACATGATTTTGGATGTTTCTTATAGTTTTCATTCATGTTGTATCAGATGACAAAATTAAATTACAAACAAGTAGTATAAAAGAAAATAAGTCAATTTTTACTTAGGTAAATAAAGAAATATTTTATTTTAGGTACTTTTGATTAAATAATTTCAATTAATATAAATATGTATATACACATGACAGACTCACAATATTAAGTGGCAAAGTTTCCTTGCAATTTCCCATTTTCCTTTCTATATAGGGTGTTGGACTATTCTCTTTTTGTTTGTAACTTTTTCTTTCATTAATTAAGTTAAATGAATGAATTGATATTTGAAAAAACTGTATTAACATCAAGTATGATCTATTAAAAGTTTGAAACATGTATTTGAACTTGAATGGATGAAAAGAAAGTATTTTATTACGATTGAAAATTTGAGCAAGATATATATATATATATATATATATATATATATATATATATATATAGGAGGATCGCGAACTAATAGTAGTAATTGAAAAAAGTGAAAAAAGGAGTTTTATATTATTAACATTCAATTGAATTTCTTAAAAATAATTTTGGCTTATTTATGAATTGAATATTTCATGCAGAGCTATTGTCATAAAAAATCATTTTTATAATCGAAGAATAAACCAGCCTAAAATCAATAGAAATAGAGTAGGGATTTCACGAGTTTTTGGAATAAAAATCTTTCTTTTACTCAATTTTTCGCAGATATATCAGAAGCAGTAGTGCTGACTTTGAAGTAGTAATACTATGACTTCAGCCCTTGAAGATTTAACTCTATGTTACCCTGGACAACAAGATTGAAGAAACTTTTAACGGATAAAAATCGTGATGTTCAAAGAGGCAATGTTTGAAAGAAAGAGCCATTGTAAAACAGAATCTTTCCAAGATTTATAAAAATATTTACTGTAAGAAATAGGAAGATAAAATATTTTAAAATAGTTATCTTTTTAAAATAAAATAAAATTTCATTTTTTCTTTAAATAAATGAAACTTTTTTTTATAGTCTAATAGAAATTTGTGCTTATCAACTTCATATCTTAACAAATCATAGATTAGTAAAAAAGACACAATTAAGAGATTCAATGTCTACTATACAATTCATTTTATTATTAAATATCCAAAGTAATTGAACCCTTCTATTTTCAACTCTAACTGTCCGATAAATTAAGAATTAAACTAAAAGCTGAATTTAAAGAGGTGCTCATTAATAAATTTTTAGAGCACTCATTACTAATTATTCAGAAGATTTACGTATTAATTTCAGAGCCTGCTTTGGATCATATTTTTTTTATATACAATATTTTTATTTGTAAATCATCTTTAATTAAATGGACATGACATAGTACTTGTTAATTTGCTATGTTTTGTTTGTTAGTCTTAGTATTGAATGAAATGTTGTTGTTGTTACTAATGTCACCTGTCTGATGGTGTCAAATAAAGGCTCACAAAATTCATTGTGGCTAAGGTTATGCCTGTCGTTGTTTGTAGTTTTGAGCACCATACAGGTAACAGAACGATTTGGATCGATTCCACCCCAATTTTGAGGGACAATACACTGGGGTGATCAAGGGCTCCCACTTCTCTCCCTTTCCACCAACCTCACGAGAGGATTTGTGGCTCTGCCGCTACTTAAAGTATCCCTATGCCACAAATGTACTATACGTTTACAAATATCCATGCCTTATCCGAGATATTGAACCCAGGCCCAACAGCACAACATTCGGCGTCACATTACCGCTATACCGAATGGATGGCATTGGAATGTTCAGATATTTCATTTAAGTAATATGCTGGAATAAGAATATTAGTAAAAATTTCAAAGTTTTATAAATGTTGTCACTTTTCTTGATATTTAAATATTAAAAAATAAAGTTTCCATAATTTTTTTTTGAATATTATTTAATACCCTGTGAAGTTATAATGGATAAGATAGAGGATTTTTATCTTTCAGTAAAATGCCGAAGCTCCGAATTCATTTATTCCAAAGACACACAAAAGGCATAATGAGGTATTTTATAATTGCAATTTTGTTTATTTGTACAAGTTCTCAAAGGTAGATGTAAGAAAATTGAAGTATTACATCAGATGCAATTCCGGATAAAAAATTGGTAATTAGTCAAAAATGTGGATCCAAAGTTGAATGATTTTTTTAAAAAAATAATATGCCTGTGGTTGTACTAAATGGCTATTATTCTTTAATAATGAAATTAGCAATAAAAGAATAAATGACAATAATAATTATTTAAATAAGCATTTAATTCAGGTTGGTTTTTCAGAATTTAGTAAGGCAATTTTCAAAATTTGTTACTGAAAAACGAAATAATTTATTGATTTTTTTAAACTTTAAAAATATTTTATACTTACTATTTTTTACACATAGCCGACATTAAAAAAATATTGATTGGTTAAGAATCAAAATAATACTCGGATTGTTGTATTCTAACCCTAGTTTTTCAGCTTAGATATTTGAGAAGAAATTTTGATTTTTTCTTCTTTAAAGTGGCATTTCAGAGTATATTGCATGGTATATTTTTTAACACGAAATCAGCTAAAATTCCCAATACTAGTCCAATATCGTCTACTTGAAAATATTCTTAAAATTGCTTGAGAATCCGTCCCAGATATTATTTATCCCAAGGCAGAATATTACATAAAAGTCTGTTCTTCAGAACACAGCCAAAAAGTTTGCTTCGACTTTGCATTTCATTTAAACGCAAACAGAAATGACTTAATTTATTCACAACAGAAGGAAAAAGGTCTGAATTCAATTGGGATATATATATATATATATATATTGTTCTGAATAAATTTCTTTTCCTTTATAAAAAAGACTTTTTTTTCATTTTATTTCCAACTCAGTTTTGATTTTTTTTCAGTCTTTTACCTTTGCATTTTAGTAAGAATGGCGTAAGTAATTTAAGTTGTTAGTTCAAACCTATTAGAAAAAGAAAAAGATTCGAGAGGTATTTCCTTTAACTATTAACACGCTTCATTTTGATATTTGTCGTTTCTTTGCTTTGGTTAACTGTTCTTAGCTATAACTCGATAGATTCATCCTAATTTTCATCTTATGCTTTTGATTGTTATATTGTTTATTAATTTTGCATTCTGAAAAAACTAGAAAGTTATTGGTAAAGGACCTCACAATGTTAAGCCAATGTCAAGTTGTGACGGGTCTTAAGCGACCTTCACACTAATCCTCTTAGGGAATCTTTGGGCTAGTATTCATGTTTAATTCACAGCCATCCCTCTCAAGAAGAAACCCTGATATGTCGAATTAGTTAGAGTATATAAAATCAGAGTTTTGTAATTGTAAGGGAGAATCTGTTGCAGCGTTACGAAGGTGAGATTTAATTGATTTACACAACTGACTTAAGAAAGGATTTAGACACTATTTTAAATTAGTGGATTGTGATTTCATGTCTAAGATTGATTGTTAAATTGAACTGTTTACTTGCGCTTGTTCACTTAAGGTTTATTGCTTTCTTTATATCATTCCTAGGGCTTCCCCTTGTGGTTTTACTTGTGGTTGGTTAGTGTACTTGAATAATAATAAATAATTATTTTATGGACATTTCTGGTCATGCTTTGTTTCCTCCCACACCTTAAATGGGCAGGATGGTGAGGGAGCGACTTCGGGGGAAGTTGCTCACAAAGTAACGAGAAGGACCCTTGAGCCAATATATCCCACTATTCCAAATTGTTGTCTTTGTTTGATATGGCAAATTAGAAAATCGTTACATTTATATCAGACCACTCACCGAAGATCATTATTGAATCAAGACCAAATATTTTATGTTAAAAAATTGCTCTAGAACAAGAAAAATTAAAACAATTTAAAAAACAATTAGACACGATATAGAACAATTAAAAAAAGCTTATATATATATATAGAGAGAGAGAGAGAGACATATATATAAGCTTTTTTTTAATTGTTCTATATCGTGTCTACATCTTACACATTTTTTTTTGACAATCAACCAATTCAAAGCCTACCAAATTTGATTGTCATCTCGCTTGGTATCTATCTTTGCTGGCTAGTTTAAAAATAGTTAAAAAAAGATGCGTTTATGTATATTCAGTTTTTTTAACTCAGTGAATAATTGCTTTTCATTAATTTCAAGACTCTTGATTCTCTTGGAAAAGGCTCCGTGAGTAACGAAATTTTGTTAAATTCTTTTTTGAAAAATACTTTTCTTACGTAATTGTTTTAGGATTTTTCTACTTTTCTTACGTAATTGTTTTGGGATTTTTCTGCTTTAAGAATTTGGGTAGAATTTGTTGCAGAATAGTAGTCAGTGGTTTTATCATACCTTCTGTGAGTTTTTATATACTTTGAATTTTTGTTTATTTCATTTGATTTTTCCTACCGAGTTGCAAAGAAAGAAGGTTGGCACCTTCAAACTAGTTGAGCCTCACTTATTCGGTTCTAAGTCCGAAATTGCTTTCTGACTCACTAGGTTCTTTTTTATAGTTCCTTTTTTGTATTTGTCTATAAATTCGATCTTCATGTTTAGCTTTTATATTTTTATTACGTTATTTCTTGTTACGTTCATTATCTATTATTTCTGGTTTTTAAAGTATTATACAAATTTCTTTCATATATATATTGTTTTTGTATATTAGGAAGTCTTTTTGTTTTCAATAAATTTTATATCAATATTTAAGGTTTTTAGATGTATATTTATAAACTTACTTTTATTTTGTCTTAAATAATTTACTAATTTTACTTTTAAGCGGTGCTGCTAATTCTGCCTTTGTATTGGCGGGAAACAGTAACATGATATGGTGTTCACGAGGTAAGTGTTATCCTTTTCCAGGTTTTATTACATCGATTTTAATTTTATACTACTAAGTAGTCTATTATATTTGTCGTTATATATTAACAGTACAGTGTATATTATTTGGTAATAATTACATCTCTCTCTCTGTAATGTTTCTTCCTTTTCCTATGGCCTATTGTAAAGGCAAATTACACGTTAAGGTTGAGTGGTCACAAAACATTGTTTAAATCTGTAATCTAGGTTCCAAACACCAAGAGTTTGCTATTGTACACAACTGCGGCTAATATATCCAACTATCTTCACTGGTTATACTTAGGTTTATAACTATATATATATATATATATATATATATATATATATATATATATATAAAACATAAAGATCAAGTAGGGATGGAATTACACATAACAGGAAGCAAAAATCATGGTACAAACACAGACAAAGACAAACATAGAACGCGTGGCAGCCGGCTGGTTACATGATTGCAGAAAGGCGAGAGCAGAAGACAGAGAGCACGCGATTTCCAGATCTCGGTATTTATGGGCAATGGGACGTCTCTAATTTTAGGAGGTGGATGGAGATAATTTCTTAAGTCCCCGGTAGGCGGGTAACCAATTAAAATAATTACATGGCTGTCCTGAAGAACTGGAAGTTAATAATTCAAGAGCTATTACAATTAAATTATTGGAGTTATTACATATATATATATATATATATATATATATATATATATATATATATATGAACTATTTTTTTTGATAATATTTAAATTTAAATAGTCCCTGGAAAGAATGCACTCTATACATGTCGTGAATAATTTGTCATGGATTTTTGATAGCTATAATGTAATGAATGCATGGATTTTTAAAACACATTAATTTCTGTATTGTAAAATCAATATATTAACATATAAGATTGAGAGAGAGAAAAACAAACCGCAAAAACTGTTTTTTTTTTCTTTTAAAGTTTTTTAGCTAGTATAACAATAATTAGATAAATCTCTCCTTTAATTATAGTTCGGGTTCGTTAGTTTACTATTTTATTTTACAAATTTTCAAAACAAAAATAAAAATATTAATTTTTTAAACATTTAGATTACAGTTCCTTCTTTCGTATTCTATAAAGTGAGTTTAAGAATTAACCATCAGATATATAATTCGTGATATAAATATTCCTTCCTTATCACTAACATTTATATATTTGCGATATTTTAAACTTGAAAACCCACCTATTTCTTGTCTTTTAGTTGTACAATTTCAATGATTCGTTAATATAAAAAAATTTTAATATTTTTAAATGAAAAATAAAAAAAGTTATTTAATCTGAGAATATCAGAGTGTTATTTATGATACTTCATTTCTGATTTAATATGGTAAAACTTGAATTTTTTTCAGAATGAATGAAATCGTCAGTTTTGATTTTACAGCACTTATTAACACATCAGGAATCAGAAAATAAGGAAAAAGATAAGTTTCAAAACTTTTTTTCTTTTTTCTTTTTTTTAAGGCGTCTTTAGGAAGAAGGAAATATTTTATTATAAAACTTCGGCTGTAAAGTAAAAAAAGTTATTACAAAGTTCGAAAAATGCAGTATCGATCCAACACTTTTCCTTGAGTTAATTTACCTCTGAGTTTCCAAATATTGGTTACTTAAATTCTTTATATCGGAATATTTTTTACAGAAAAGAGTGGAAATGAATAGTAGATGTCTTAATACAATTATTTTAAGTACAACATTTATATAATCGTTTCTAATTGTCAAATTATATGTAAAAAATATTTACTTTGGTGAATTTCCATTGTTAGATGTTTAATAGGATTAAATATTTTTTTGCAAAACATATTAAAATAGTGTATTTTCAGCATTATTTTTGCGAAAACAGTATTCATTCATTGGTTACTTACTATACAGGGTGTTTTCGAATTCATGATACAAACTTAAAATGTAGGTACAGAACATTGTAACAATCATTTATTTTATAGGAATGGTGGGCACTAGTGAAACGGTGAGGCACAAACAGGGTAATAAAAGAAAACAAAAATGGAGTTATGTTTTGGTTGTGTTTCCGGTAGGTTGTATTAGATGTCTAGTCACCGCTCACCATGATGCATCTCAGTAGGGAAAGCGCAATTCATAATTATGCTGACGTCTACAATGGGAGACTTTATGTAAGCCGAAAATGCAGACATACGTTACATGTACGGCCATGCAAATGAGTAAAGGCAGAGCTGCTCTACAAATGCATCACGTGCAGCTTTCTGATCGTCAAATGCCGGAACACAAATTTTTCAGCAGTGACATCGTCAACTTCGTGAAACATTCGTTGATACTGGTCGTCGAAGAGTTGTTCGTAGTCCAGGCCTGGAAGAAAGCATCTTGAACGTTGTAGCTAATAGACCAGAGCCAAGTACAAGAGCTGTTGCTCACTTAAATGTGAGTCATCAGACCGTTTATTGAATGTTAAATGAAAATCGCTTTCACCTCTTCCATTTTCATTGAATACCAGCTATGAACAAGACAGACTATCTTCTCCAACTGCTAGCGGGGGGTACAGCAATGTGGGCTGCAAGTGATCTTAATAGCTCAAAAGCTTAACAGTTATGAAGAATTATTGAAAACATTACATTTGTCAACGACAATTTCAATAAACATTTTGTCTTCCCCTTCGTCTCTTATTTTTTGTGTTTGTGCCTCAGTGCGTCATTTGCGCCCATACATTCCTAAGCAATAAATGATTGCTACAATGTCCTGTACCTACCCTTACAGTTTGTACCAGGAATTCGGGGCATCCCTGTATTTAGATTTAAATCAGTATTGCAGAATATCAAAGTAAAATTTTGCAGTATTTATTTTAATGTATTGGTTTTTCAATATGGAATAGGAATTTCAAAAAAAAAAAAAAAAAAGCTTTAACTGAGGAGTTAGAAAATTAAAATATTCTATTTTATCTAAAAAAAAACAACTTTCAAAACCCTTTTAACCAATTTTCTAAATAAAATGTTTATTCTTTTAGGGATTCAAATCTCATATCAAGAAAGAAACAAGCATTTAAGATAGCATACGTCAAAATCACACACACACATACACACACAATCACAAAGAACAAAAAGAAACATGGATGCCAAAAGGGCAGTGTAAAATGACTTATGTATTAAATTTAATAACTTTGCTATGGAAAATATTATTTTTGAGAAATCATATTTTCAAAATAGACGAGTAGTTTTGGACATTTTCACTTCTGCAAATTATGCTGTAACATGTTTTTAAAAATGTAATTTCTGATTTAACTTAATAACAAAAATGTTTAAGTGAAATGAGTTTGAAAATTACTGTTAAGTAATTTTCAATACTTTCGAGTCATTATTAATACATACAGAGTTTCTCAAAAATAAAGTCTATGAAAATGTAAAGATGTTGAACAAATAAAAAATTCACATAAAAAAAGATAAAATATGCAATAACTTAAACCTCTTAAAGTTTTATATTTTAAATACGAAGAAACAAACAATTTTTTTTTTATCAAAAGAAATTATTTTTAAAAGAACGTATTAGAAG
Source organism: Trichonephila inaurata madagascariensis (assembly GCA_019973955.1). Classification (NCBI taxonomy): domain Eukaryota; kingdom Metazoa; phylum Arthropoda; class Arachnida; order Araneae; family Nephilidae; genus Trichonephila; species Trichonephila inaurata. The sequence continues at coordinate 46,078 of BMAV01007813.1, forward strand.
AATAAAATTTCAAAATGTTTTCTTTGCATTATTAACGTATGAAGCTAAACCATGTTGTTATTTTATTTTTTTATAAAAAGCAACACAAATGTTTTTAAAATACTCAAAAAAAAGTGAACAGGAACTTTAATCAGGTTCACTACTTTGAAAAACTGTACTTCGAAATTTTGAATACAATTGCAATACATACATATTTAAATTGATTATTCAATTTAAGATTGTAAAAATGTTGCCTTTGATTCTAGAAAAAAATATACTAATCTTATTACATTGTTCTCAGACAATGAGAGTGTTTCCTAAGATAAATAAACATTATTGAGTTACAGAAATTCAGAAAAGACAGCTTTAGTATTTTGGTATAAGTGAGAACAAAAGTTAAGTTTTTAAACTACAAATATCCAGGAAATACAAGTGAAATTGCAAATAATACACTCATAAATTCAATATAAATCCAGAAAGAAGAAGCATGCGTAGAAAAATGTATCAAATTCCAGTAAACTGTACATCTACATTTTCAAGTTGGTATCATTTGATTCAAAAAGGAAATCTACTTTTTATCTTTTAAAATGCCTTTTTATGATTTTTATTGAATATATTTTTAATATGAATAAACATTTATATTATTGCCAGCAACTTTACCCTTTCTTCCAGTGGGAAATTTTGAAAAATATACAAATTCAGTTAGAAGAAGGGGAAAAAAAACTTTTAATGTGGTTAAAATGTATTTTAAATTTTTAAAACGGTTAAGTAAATTGAAAATTAAACTCTTGGGAAAGAACGATTTAGAGCAGAAAAAATAAATAAATAGGGTTGAATAATCCGGTATTTCCTCGATTTATCTGTCAGTCAATATATAAATAATAACTAAAACAAAATATTTTTACACCTCTGTGAGAGAGCATATCCAGAAAACCCATTCTTAGTGGATCTCTACTCATTAAAAGAAATATAGTTGCTAAATTTCAAGTCTTTAGGTCTAATAGCTCAAACATGAAAGTTTTTCTTCATACTCCTTCGCAACTTCAAGTTATGAAATAAACGTGTCTGCTAAATTTCAAATTTGTAGGTCTAATTGGCGCAGAAATGGAAATTTTCCATGTCTTAAGTCCCCGTAACCCCTTGAGGCATGAGAGATGACTTTCAAGAAGCCCATTCACAGCAGATCTCTTCTCAATAAATGAAACATTCACGCCGAATTTCAAGTCTGTAAATCTAATAGTTCTTGATAGTTCTTGATCTCGTTATGAGAGACACACTTTTCCCTTATAGATATATATATATATATATATATATATATATATAAAATAATAGATGGATATAATTCCCTCAAAAATAATATAAAATTACCTTTAAAAATAATTGTATAATTTACACTTACAAAATTAAATATAATTATTGTATTCATCGAGCTTTAAGCCGAGTGAACTTGAAGAAAAAGTTATGTTCTCGTAGCGTGTTCACACAACTTTCTTACAATATAACTCTTTGATAACTGAAAATTTTTTTACTTTAGAATATGTAGTGGTTAATTTTTAGACGACCGAAAACACAATAATATATTATTAGAGATTGTAAACATTTTATTAAAAAAACTTCATGAATACAGATTTCATATTTCATCTATTTATTGAAAAGCGCGAAGTATTATTTGTGTAGTATTTCTTTATTATGTCCATCACACACATAAATGTTTTTCTAATATATATATATCGTCGGTCAAATTATCAGACTGCGTAACTCCATCTGGCATGCTAATTTGATACAGTAGGGCTAGGCGACGAGTTGTTGTTTATGTTCACCAAGATAGGCGATAATATTACAATCGTGAATTGCAAATTAAACAACAACAACAAAAAAAAAGGTTTTTGCACACATATCTCAGCTGAACAAACAAAACAAAAAAAAATTATTAAATTTTAAGTCGGTAGATCTAACAGCTGATAAAAAAGGTTTTTTTTTTATTTATAACTCCCCTTAAGTCTCTTGTGAGTTGATTTTTGAAAACACCTTCCTAAGCTGATATCTCCTCAACAAAAGTAACACATTGTTACAAATTTTGTGTAATGAACGCTTAAAATAGTGTAAATAATTTATATCTGGAAGTGTAATACATTAATATTACTTTCTGTTGTATTTATTTTATGTTAAAATCTTGCTACCACCTCTCCCTTCGAAATCTAGTTTTATTATGAAATAAACAAATAGTGATTATACTGACCGAAGGAATAAATTAAAAGTGGAACGTGCACTGAGGCATGGCATAGACAAAACAAAAGGGGGTATGTTTTGCTTCACTGCAGCTTGGCGCGATTAAGGAATGGCGCCAAAAAGCGCTTGGCGCGTTGCACTCCTATATCAAATCAGTTAGACCGGTGGAGTTACGCAGTCTGATAATTAGCCCGACGATATATATATCGTCAGCCTATTTATCAGACTGCGTAACTGCGTATTTTCAGTAATAAAGTCGACTTTACTCCTATTTTTAATTATTATCCACACTACTTGAAATTATTAAAAACCAATAGCAATATAGAGTCAGCAAACTTCCTAGATCTCCAATTAAAAGTTGAAAATAATATGCTACTAAGTAATATTTTTGATAAAAGAGACGCTTTTGATTTTAATGTTATAAAAATGCCTTATTGGGATAGTACCCTTCACATTTCAATTTTTAGAAATATTATTCTAAATTATATAAAAAGAAATAATGATTTAGTATCTCAAGAAGTTCTAAGAATTAATAATTATAAAAAAATTCTTTCAGAATTGCCTAGACTATAACTATCCAGCTAATTTTATAAATATATATTTGTTTTCAAAATTATAGCTAATTAATTATTATTATTTAGTATATTCATTTCTATTTAGTTTATAGTATTTAATTTTTTTTAATATATTCGTATATTAAGTTTAGTTTCTAAAAACATATATAGATGGCGCCCTTATTGTTAGTTATGCTGTATTTTCGTGCATCGGGTCAGAGCACTTTTGGGATCCGTAAACATCGGGTAAGATTTTAATTTCTTCGCTCATTTTCATTATTATTAATTATGGTCATAATCATGTTTAACCTCTCTTGCAAATATTTTTTGGTTTCTACATATTTATATTTGTCTATTTCTCCCGGATTCCTATAGTAATTTATTATTCCAATTCTATTCTTTTGCTGTTATATTCACCCACATGGGTTTTAGACCTTTGCCTTGGATTATCTTATGTGCTATTATGTCGAAAATTTCCGCTGTAGGGAAAGGTTGAGATCTCACAAAACACTGTATAACCCTGTCTCACTGTAATAAGCCAGTGACAGCTCGGGAAATCATAATAGTTTTTTCCACTCTAGCTAAATTTCTCTTTTTTGGTTTGTAATGGTTCCATGTTCTTGGTTCTTTTGGTTTGCTCTGAAGATGTTTTAGGATTTATTAGTCTTCTTTTTAATTTATTTACTGTTATATATATTTACCGTGTTGCCAGGATTGGCTACCGACAAAATCAGAGGGATGATAGTAGGCAACATCAAGACGACAAATCAACATAGCACATGAGGGTGCAAATTTAACTTAGTAGAAGTAACTTCTAAAAGAAGTTATTAAAACAAAATATAGTTTTCAAGAACAATGAAAGAACACTATTTACCTCCTTCAGATTTGACTTCAATTGATCGAAATTCGTGACAGTTGTATGATCTATGTCAGGGGTGTCCAACACGCGGCCCACCAGTACGTAAGTTTCAGCCAGACGACTCTTTCTAAAAAATTTTTAAACATCAGGTTTTTAAAGTTTTTTCATTCTGAAATTTATTTGAGGAGAAATTTATATATATATATTTATATAAATCTACAAGGTATTTGCTTGTTATTTGCTCTTGTTTAAAAATAAATCCTTTTCGATAATAGAAATGTCCTTTAGATTAAAATAGATTTATATTTTATCAAACAGTTACATTTCATTTTACTATAATAAATTACTTTTTTTAATAAATTCCGAATTGCATTATGCATATCTTTTATTATAGATGGTACATGATTCTCTGTGCGTGCGAATTTCATTTCTCCTCCTCCTTTTCTGTTTGGAATGTCCAAAAAGCAAGAGGCAATCAGAAATATTTTTTAAAGCTTAAAAACATATTCAAATGGCTAAGATAAAGGGTAATGTATACTCAATCGTTTGCGAATGACAGTACAATCACATTTTAACAATGAGTAACGAAAGATCAATTAAAAAAAACACCTTAATTTTCAGGAAAAAGGCAACTGCAATATTTTAAACATTATTTGATCATTGCATTATTATATTATATAAACATTGTTATAATATCTATGTCTGTATACATGAAAAATAATGAAAACAATAATAATGATTCATTCTGTATTAAATTTTGCACTCCAATAAATGTTTTTTTTTTGTTTTCTAATCTGATATAAAGATACATAATTTTATGTGCGGCCCGCCACACACATATTATAATGTTTATCCGAAGTGGCCCGTAAGGTCATTTGGGCTTGACACCCTGATCTATGCAATCAGTTGCTCTCTATTGAACTCAAAACTTTACATAAGAATTGTACTTATTGTGTTACTAGTAAAACTTCAAATCTGATAATTTTGTAAAGTTATCCAAGCATCAAAATTCTACTCTTTTTCACAAAACTGAAAAAATCAAATTTTTTTTATAATAATAAGGGTACTATTAAATCAAATGTAGTTTGTTTAATTATATGCGTTGTAATTGTCGACAAATATGTATTTTTTAAAGAAAATTTCTGTAAAAAGCACAGAAGTGTGCAGCAGAAAAGCACCTGAACTGTTTGGCTGGAGACACATGATTACATTTATCATGTGACTATGACGGCAGAAGAATTTATGAAGTGATTGACTGAAAACACGTGATTCTAGTTATCATGTGACTATGACGTCACATCAGTTTTTTTTCCTATTTATTTTCAATTTTTTTTCTGCTGGTGTTTAAGCAAATATATATATATATAAAATTCAATCACAACACAAAAATCAATCAAAAAATCGAAACCAAATGAAATCTTTAACATTAAATCCCATTTCAAAATATCAATGGCGAATATAGAAGACAAAATTCCAACGTTTTCAAACAAAATTAAAAAATTATAAAATAAAAATTTATAAAATATCCAAGTGCAACCTCGGACTTAGGACCGATAAGTGGGGTTAAACTAGTTTGATGGCGCCAACCTTCCACTTATTGCAACTTGGTAAGTCAATCAAAAAATATGCAATTCTCAAAAATTTAAAAATTTTTAAAATTAAAGAGTTAAAATTAAACCATTAAACTTGAAAAATTAAACTATTCGCCATCGCATTCTGAAAGATATTATATTAAAATATTAAAATTCTAAAACAATTAATTGCATAATATAAGTGAACCCTCGAACACCAAAGATGACGTACTCATCTTTAAAATAGTTGTATAGGTAGAAAAAATGTCTAAAATCCGAAAGGTCAAATTAAAAACCAAGTATGTTCACAAATGAATAGCGTAAATCATTAAAAACTCACCAAAAAGCATTCTATCAATAATTCAATTCACAAATTTTGAACGATTTTTCTCTCATTTAATACAACAATTACCACTCCTATATTTTGCTCAGAACACCCACTAATGCCATGCCAATCCAAATGATTCATAATCTCACACTAGAGTTTAACTATTTGGTATTAGATGCAAATCAGATTGCATGCAAAAAAGTTGCTTGAATGGTCATAAATAATTTTAAAGTGTAGTCGTGTAAATATTGGTCTATGTGTATACCATAATGTATTCTGTGTGTGGAATACACATATTCTTCACAGCTGGACCACTAACAAGCTGACTTTGTGTACCTAATGTTGTGTGGTGGATTTGTGCATTTATGAGTTTAAAAATATTTTTAAGAAATATTTTTGATATATGTATTTTCTCAAGAAGTTGATGGGATAATCATTCTGTATGCAACAAAATATAAATTTCTGGATATTCTTGAATTTATCCATATTGCGTGTAGTTAAATTATTATTTCTCATCAAAAAATTTAAAATTATATTTCTAAATATTGATATATGTAAGCAGCTATTGAAGTTCGGTATCTTTATGACATTGAAGTTAAATGTTTCCCTTTTATCATAGACATTGCTGTATAATTTGTTGTCAATAATATTTAAATCTAAATCTAAAAATTCAACTTTGCTGGAGTTAAAATTTGTCTGTATTAATTTTAGGTATTCCGGATAAAAATTAATGCTAGGTTTAAATTCAATGTCGCGACCTATAACAATAAAGTCATCTATGTATCTTAATAAGAGGCAAGATGGTTCATTTCTTCGATTTGATTCATAGTGGTGTAAATACAGGTTAGCGAGACTATTACTGGCTGGACCACCTTGAGGCAATCCTTTGATTTGTTTGTAGAGTTTGTTATCAAAAATAATAAAATTCTCCTGTATTACAAAACGAATTAGTGTATTGAAGTTTTCAAAACTAATGCAATCATTCAAACCATATTTCTCATATGCATCTGAAAGTACCTGAATTATATCTTCTATTTTGATGGAGTTAAATAAATCTTCGAAATCAAATCCATGCACTGAAAATACCTCTTGTTGCTCAACCTTCTTTATTGCATCATGGCTGTTTTTTATAATACAAGTATCTTTAAATTTGTCTATTGTATGTTGTAATATAGTCTGTAAAATTCTTCAAGTTTTGGATATATAAGTATTGAACCCATTTGTTACACTGCGGAATTTGACTGGATTTTTATGAAATTTAGGAGTCAAAAATATATGGGGATATTTAATTTTATTGCTAGAAATATTTAATTGTTTACAAAATGCCAATAATCTATTGTTAACTTCTTTCATACTAAATTTACTTACTTCATATGCATTGTTATTTTATATATGATCATTTATTAATTTACTATAGTAACATTTACACATTATTGCATAATTTCCTGGGACATTATCAACATAAACTATCACAAAGTGTTTTTGTAAATTTTCTATTGGTCTTTTAATTTCTCTATAAGAAACATCATATTTTGTTCTAAAATTCAAATTCAAATTCATTAAGTCCCTGAGGACATGAAACCCATATTCCTTAAAGGCCTGAGTAGAGAAAAGAGCAAGAAAAAAGCACGACTAGAGAAAAAAGCACAGTTTTATATATCTAAGTAAAAACACTTTTCCACATATGTAAAATATTTCGAGTCCGCAAAGAAACTGTTTAACAACTGAATGCTTAATATTGTGACAAACTGAATCACCAATTATACTATAGATATTGCGGTATGTAAGTGCAGCGGTGCAAACACTCGGATCATTGTACAATTTTTATTTATCTTTTTATTTAACTATAATGAAGGGAAATACTAATATTTTATGTTGCCCACTTCTTATTTTAATAAATAGTTTAAAAATATACATTATATATGTGTACAGTTTTATTTTGTTAAGTTTTTGTTGAACAAATAGTTATATTTTATGCTGTTTATATTTATGACAAAAAATATCTTTAAATGATGCAAAATTAATATACATTAAAAGTGTAAATCTATATCATTGACCTCTCTATTGTGTAATTCTGCACGTATTACCACCGGAGAATCAAATTGTTTCAATAATATTCTATGTGGCACGCTGAATCGTATTGGTAGATAGGCTTAGCACGCCACAGCTAAAGGATTGCCAACCCCTTTGTTACATGGTGTTTAAGTGGTTAAACCTTCCTTAAGTAAACTTTTCTTGTGGTCATTTTAAGTATTTTTTGTGTATTTACGAAGTATTTCAAGGTAATGTTCTAGACTAAATACATACGAAAGTATTCTTATCTTAAATAAAAATTCGAATGAAGTGTGTTTTCTGTCAGAAAGTTGTGCTTTGCTATAATTCTTATTAACTCAAGCTTAATATTTAACAGAAAAGAACTTTCAAATTACAAGTAAACTATATTTTCCATTAAAATAAAGTTCTAAAGTTTATAAAAAACTACTGAGAAATATATATGTATATATATAAAGTTAATACCTTAAAACAAATGTAATTAATATTATCTGTTTCAAATATTGTACTTGCGATGAAATAACGTGGTCATCAAATGAACTGGCAGCTCTTAATACCTTGAATGACAACATATTTAATTGTTCTATGGAAATATTTTGCTGTCAAAACTTTTGCCTTTCTAGAAGTTACGTTAGTGAAAATGCTCCACTCTTTTATACATAAAAAGATAAGTTTACATTGGTATATTATACTTTTAAAACTGTATGTTTTTGGTGAAAATGCAAGCGGAAATGGCAGGCATTTATTTGAAGCTAAAATGATAAATCCTTAATGGATAATTATAATAAGAATTTATTTATTTATTAATTTTTTTTTTACCTTTTTATAACTACGATTTTAAAAGATTTAGACAGTGATTTAATATCAATGCGTTACGTGCCATGTTATTGATATTCACCAAGATGGGCGATAACGCTACAATATAACCTTGATATTTAATGTTTGGTACTATGGTTGCCATCCTTAATATGTATATTATAATTAATTCTTCTTCGTTTATTTTTATGGTGGTAATCCTATAAATTACAGACGATTTTATGATACGATTTTTTTTAAAAACAAAATTAGCCATTTCCATACTTTAAATTGTCTAAATTTAAGTTTTCATCTTCTGTTGTTTATTCGAACATGGATATTTCTAAAATTATTACTGAGTATTAGGATCTTTTTCACAAAAAAACATGAGAGCTCCACTTTAAAATTTTTTGGACCAAAAGGATTGCCGAAATTTGCATTTTCTGGCTATTTTGTTATCAAAGACACGTGTTTTTTCTCTAATTTCTTGATTAAGATTTTGCTCAATTCGGCCATTATGAAATATGATTAGTAAAGCAGCAGCAAAATGAAAACTATTTACATCTAGGATAAAAAATTTGACTGATGCATGTTTTATCGCGTAAATTTACGCAATTATATTGCGTAAATTTTATTGCACAACTGTAAATCTATCAGGCATATTTTTCCAACTGGCAACTACTAGAGAAATTTCAGTTTTACTTTTGATTAATGAATTTTTAAACGCTCCTCGTTCGATGAAACTCACAAATAACTCTGTATTCTTCTTATCACTATTTTTTATGGATTGTTAATTTATTATTATGTTTTTGATTTTTCCCGCATTTTGTTTTTTAAAATTTTTTCTGAATTTATCCCGGCATTTAGAAATTCATCATATTCAATTTTTTTTAAGTCCTAGTACTCATATTTTCCAATTTGTTTCCTGCAAAAATAATTAGTATATTTTGCTTTGTTTATATTATTTTTTGCTCCTCTTAAAATCCGAATAATTAAACTCTTTCATCAGGAATAAGGTATTTTTTAAAATAATATACATATCGAGTTTTTAGTGTTAGGCCGCCATATTAGATTGAAAACAACTGAGCGCCAAAATCTTATTTGGCACGATTTCAAAACCACGCCAAAAAGATATTTGGCGTGTGGGAACTGATAACAAATTCGCTCTGAAACTTATTTATTGTATAATCAACATCGCTTTCAAAGCAATTTATCATTTAATCACATTGTTCTAAATTTATTTAACGTATGGTCCCTTTTTTAAAATTAAATTGTGCAACTAACTGATTCTAGATTAATTTCTTGATTGGTATGCAAAATTAGATTTATAGATAATAATATGAAGACTGCTGAAGAGTGAATCATCTTACGATCATCATTACAAAGTACTTTTTATAGGAAGAAGCAAATGGATAGTTCAATACAAACTATACTAACATATACAATAATATTCTGTATAATATACATATGGATTCGGTAAGTTTGTTACTTCTAATTATTTTAACGTATTTATATAGAATAAATTTTGAAAAAAAAAAGTTTGAACATGTACTTTTAAGTAATATAAGAGTAATTTCTTTTAAATTTCTGTATAAGTAATATATATTGTCGTTTCAAAATTTGAATAACATTATAGCAAATGATAAAATATTTTTCTTTTCTAATTCTATGTCTATACGATTAAAGTGGATAAAAATATGGGAGGATCTGTCAAATTTTTATCTGCATCCCTTTCTGAAATTGTAGGTAAAAACTTTTAATGCAATAAATGGAAAAAGTATGTTCGCTTAATTTTTACTGTTTAACTTGTTAAAAAAATTTAAGCAAATGACGTTAATAAATTTAATTTTTACACTACATAATTATTCCTTTCACCTTAAAACAATTTCAAATGCTCAAAAATTAAAATGAAAAATTATATGAAATTTTTTTGAAATAAACTTTCATATAAAAGTAAAAGACTTTTTTGCATAACTTATATTTTGTTTCAGAACATTAGGACTCCTCAATAATAATGATATAATTGCTCAATAATACTAATTATAATACTTGTATCGTATTTTACATTCAATAATTGATTAAAATTGTATATTATCTAAATAGTTACACAAGTTATTATTAATAAACATTATGTGTGTTTACAGAATGCTTATCAATTAACTCCCATTTTTTACAAAACTCAAAAAAAGTACTTCAACAAAACTATCTATTTTTGATAAGAACATTATCATACCGATACAGTATATCTCTTTTTGAAAATTCTCTTTTGAAACCTCTTCAACAGAATTTAATTTAAATTAGATTACGCAGTTTAGCTTCAAGATTACAAATGGAAGTTTTCAAGTCGTTATCAGATTAAAAAAAATATAGAGAGAAAATTTATCGGCGTGTTATCATTCTGAAACAGTTAAATACTTTTGAACCCCTTTATTATTAGTTCTTGAAGGGTTACTTCGGTTTATAAATAGTTTGTACATAAAATATTAATTTATGCGACAAGAAAAAATAATTGAATAAAATTAAAAAAACAACAAATATGTTTAGTAATTTTTAACAACAATTATTATATTAATTACTATGATTACCCAGAAAAAAATGAAAATAAGCTTGTTTTTCTGAATAAGATAAATATATAATCACCATGAATATGAATATAATTTTATAATATGACGATAAACACACGCTATATTTCCTTAAAATCCCACAGTAACTTTTTTCAAATCTTACTAATAGTTGACTCTCTCCTTATATATATATAGTAATAAGCAAAAATAATAGTCAAACAGCCTATATAGTAAGGAAAATTGCTCGTTGCTTCCCTGTTGCGCAATGGAGAGCGTGTTGGACTTCTGTTCAAAAGGTCGTGGGTTTTAAGTAAACCTGGGTGGGCCTAATTCTGTTAATTTGATTTCTTTTTCTATATTATTTTATTAGAGAACTTAAATTATTTTAATGAATAAATAGTAAAAAACAAACGAAAATAATCCAACACCATACATAGAAATGAACATGGAAAATTGCAAGGCATATCGCTTTCTATTTTGTCATTAGTGTGATTCTGTCATATGTATATACATATTTATATTGATTGTAACTATTTAATAAAAAGTAACTATATAATAAGATTTTTCTTTGTTGACCTATGTAGGAATTTACTTCCTTTTTTTATATTACTTGTTTAAAAAACATTTTCAGCATCAAATTGTGAAAGAAACGAACTTAAACTGAAAATATGTAAAATTAATTATTTCATAACCTACATTTAAAGAAATACAGTCTTTTATATACAAAAAAAAAAAAAAAAAAAAAAAAAAAACCTCTGTACAAAATAAAATATTATTTATAGAAATGATATTATATTTCAGCATTATTTATACATTTTAAATATTAAAGGAAATTATGCTTGTTAGTTGCTGAAGTAAACTTCTGAGTGAGGGAGTGAGAGTCGCGCTATTAAGATTCACAAAGGTTGTTACTTTCCCTCAGGTATAGTGATTAGTGACTCTGACTCCTGTGCCGTTGGGCCTGGGTCTGAATCCCGTAGAATGCATGAATGTTTATAAATGTACATTGCACGTGTGGCATGGGGTTACTCTAAATAGCTGTCGAGCAGCAAGTCCCTTCAAGAGGTTGGTGGACGGAGGAATTTCCCGACCACCTCCAGGGTGTTGTCACTCAAAATTGGGGTGGAATCTAGCCAAACCATACTATCATCCCCTGTATAGTTCTAAAAGCTACGCCTAATAATAGAGGTGCATCTAGCATTTAGCCGGGATGAAATTCGTGGGTCTCAATTAGACACTGTCAGATAGGTGGCATTAGCAACAATGCAACGATGCTGCTGTCGACGAACATCTTAATTTGAGACTCGCTCAAATGAAGAGGGCGATACCTGATCTGGCACCTTCCCTTCTTATCAACCACGTCACACCAACACGAAAATATATATTGAGCCTATACAGATTTAAATTGTATCATTCCTTCTATCGGTTGATTCAAAATTAGTGTGACCAATTTTAAAAGCATATAACTATTTATGATGAATTTCTAATGTTTTACTACTGGTTTTATTTTAAAAATGAAACATTTAAATTACTAGTCAAACCATTTTTATTAGTGGGAGTTAATTATAGTACTAAAATTAGGTCCTCAAACCCAGAACAAAATTTTACAGCTTTTCAAGGATGGTTGTTCAAATTCTGTTATAATTAAAGCACTTAAAAATTAAAAAAGACATTTTTCTATGGTATTACTATCTAAACTTCAAAAAGAAATGAAATTTGGGATTTAGTCAAAAGCTCCAGGAAAAAAAAAATGTGAACGAAAGGAATTTCTTGATGAAGAAGTTGAAAAGAATTATAGTGGTAGAAAATTCTTTGCCTCAAAGAACTATGGCAAAAAAACTACAGGTATAGAAATCGACAATTTATCATCAAATAAAGAAAATTGTCTATAAAAAAGTAAATTTCAAGTCTGTCATCAAATGTCTGTTAAGACCGTAGAAAAATGAAGAAAACGTTCTTGGCTTATGTATTTAATATTACGCAAAGATAGACACAAAACATGGATGACTTCGGATAAACTGGCAAAACGAAGATACAACACGTTTCTCGCAAATGGCGTCGCACAAAAGCAGCTGTTTGGCAAAAGAAAGTTGACCGTCAGGTGTTCTGGTATGGATGTAAATGTTCTCTGAAGTCTTAAAACCCTTTTTTGTAGAAGCGAAGTCTAAAATTACAGATAAATACTATGATAACAAGGTGTTGAATTACTTCATCAGCTAAAGTAAGCGTCTTAACTCTCAAGGAAACTTGGTTTTTCACCAACATTGTGTACCAAATCATACTGCAAATTTAACTATAAAATGACTGAAATATAAAAAAATAAATTATCTTTCTCCTGATAAATGAATATAACTATCCCCTGTCTGGGCTCTTTGCGATTATTTTTTTTATGGGGATACATAAGAAAACAATTAAACAGACGTAAAGTAAAAGTATTTCAAAAGGTAATCAAAGAGGAAGTTGGAAAAATAGCCCTCAAATGATCGAAAAAACTACTTTAGCTTAGCCGATTGACTGATTGATTGAATATTAAAACTCGAAGGCTTTTGTCGACGGACCACGTAATTTTAAACCATGGTCAAGTGACGTGGACGACACCTGAGCTGGCACCCCCTCTCCTAACTACCACACCACACCAACGGGAAGACGTTTCAGCTCTCGACAGATTTAACGTGCATCGCTGCCCTACACGGTGGGTCTTTAGTGGTACTGGGCTCTAACTCGTGACAAGGCAAGCCACGATCCGATACCTATACCACTCGGCTACCACGGCCTTAGCTTAGCCGAAACACTAACGTAATATGTACTGTGGTAGAGGAAACCACATTGAAAATTCTATGTAAATAACTTGATTCAATAAAAATTTATGATCCTCTGAAATTAGTCACACTCCTTATAAATCAACCGGTATATGGTGGGCTTTCAATGCGTCATGACACGAGCTTGCACCACGACAGTACTACAAGTTCGTACGCGTACTAGACTGCCGCGGTGACAAGTAAACTTCAGAAATGAACTGAACCTTTTAGACTTTATAACCGAGAGAAGATATGATTAATTATAATACTCAAAAAGAAACATTAATTGAGTTTAGACTTACTGAACGAATGATATTGGAATTTTTAAAATATTATCCCTGGCTTTGATAGTGAGAGAGATCGCGGTAGAATATTGGTCAAAGTTGAAGGAGTGTCATGAGTTTGAACCTAGTATCGCTGAAGACCCACCATGTAGGGGGGGGAGGGCAATGAACGTTAAATTTGCCCAAGATCAAACGGTCTCCCGTTGGTATGATATGGAAGTTAGGGAGGGAGTGCAAACACAGGTGTTGTCCTCGTCACTTATTCGTAGTTCAAAATTACGTGTTCCAAAAGCCCTCGAGTAGCTGAACAGTGTGACGTTTCCATGCGTTTACTTTCTTGATAGTGTTTGGTCAAATTTGGATTTAGATCTTAATGTAAAGGTTATTGAAACTTATGTATTTC
>BMAV01007813.1:69557-128995 GCA_019973955.1 Trichonephila inaurata madagascariensis
AAAAATGATGAGAATATATAATTTGAAATATTTATTTGCAATTTGTTCCATATCTTAAAGATAAACTAAATTTTAACATAAATTTATTTTTTTAAAAAATTCCTGACATTTCTTAAGTAATTTAAAATCTTTAAATGTGTTTGGCTCATACTTAAAAAAACTGGAACATGTGGCGCTAGTTTTATGAAAAGTCAGGAAATTTTATACCCCTGTTTAAGCAGTTAATTATGTTCGCATTTTTTCATTGTTAAGGCGTTTGTTCAACATAGTTTTTAAATAACGAAAGAATATTTTTCTTAAGAATATGTTTAGAATTTATAGAATGTTATAAGTACAATGAAAAACATAAAGCAACAAAAAATGAACGAATGGAAAAAAAGACTAGCAAACACTTATATATGACTCACGTGAGATGCAATGACAATAATAATAATCCATCAGGAATGTACAACTTACCTGCAAAGAAAAGAGAATATGATTAATTTGAATGTTATCTAATATAAAATCAAACATATAATATAATATCTTTTTTTAAGAAAAACACAAAGCAATCTTTTAAACATGCTAAAAAATTACGTGAGAAATAAATTCAAATATCTTGTAACACACACACACACATTATATATAAATACTGCAAAATTCGGCGTAAAAGGCCTACTCTTAACCCAGCAGGGTATGTCATATCCACCACCTAATTCTTTTCAAGATTACATCCAAAAATTTTTCAGAAAATGAATAGTTTCTCGTGTAAAGTTATATGCTTGGAGTGGCCTTAGCTTGTAGGCGAATTCTAAATGTATATTTTTGGATAGTGCCTCTTCGGGTATGCCATGCCCTGCGTGTGAATCACAGTTAGTGTTCTAAATGAATGAACACGCTTTAAAATCTTATACAATAGCGTATTATTGTAGTTATGATGAAGAAATGTGATATTTAAGTAATTTAATAGATGCAGTATTCCCGGGCGGTTAGGTCGACTCAACCTTTCATCCCTACTGCAGTGGATCGATAAATGAGTACTAAGCTTACTAGGGTACTTAAACTTTGGGGGTCTCGCTTCAGACTGACCACCTGATTGGAACATATGCTCATGCTCCTCAGCACCCAATGGTCACGTATACTGGGATGGGCACAATAGGCCCTGACCCTCATGGGCTGTTGCGCCACTGAGTTTGAGTAATAGAAACACAGTATTTAGATATAGTATAAAACAGTATTTTTGGATGGAGAATGTCTCTTTGCGGGCATGATGAGGAAGAATCGAATAATGAAGAGTATAAAAGCAAGTAGGATTCTCCTCTGTTGAAATCTATCCAGATAATTTAACTGAGGGAGCAATTATCATCCTAGTTAAAATGATCACATCATATTCAATGACTAGAAAATGCAATCGTTAGCCTATGGCATTATTTTTTGTGTTGTTGAACGTTGCGACAATAAATGCGCAAATGATTTCTTAAATAGTCAGAAACACCTGCTAAACATTGAACCAGACGCTGATTTCTGAAGTGTTTCGGATTTTGATTTACTGAAGAATGTTAAGAATGTCGAAACCAGCAAGCAATGCTTCTACGAAATTGAAGGGGAAAAAAAAGGAAAAAAAAAAAAGATTAAGATCCAGTGAAAACACCGCATTCACACTCGCGACGATGACTGAAGGAGTGTATAATGAATGTAATGTGAATACCCTAATAAAAAGAACAGAAAAACTAAATTTACTTGTGATATGCCTAATAAACATATTGCATTTAATACTTTTCTTCCTTTTTCACTTTCGTATGCAAATTTTACGGTAAAAACAGAATGTTTTGGAACGCCCTTGGGTATGACATACCCTGTGCGTGAAGCTCCGTTCGTTTTTTTCGCGCGTAAAGTGCCGGGGTATTCGAAAAAAAATTATATCGGAATTTGAGGGTGTGCGTTGTACGCCGGGTATAAAAGTGATAACTCAAAAAATAAAAAAAAATAGATGGACGTAGAAAAATTAGACTTCTACATAGATCTAAATACTGTTTATTTAAAAAAAATGACATACCTAATGGACTTTAAGGGTTGTAGATGTAGAAGTACTCTATTTTAGTCAAAACACTACGATAATATCTCGAATAAGATTTCGTTACAATTCCATGTTCTTTATAAAAAATCCGGGATGAGCGTTATATGGCGAAAAATTTTAAAAAAATCCGCTGAAAAGTTTACGTGCATTTTATACGACGATGCTCATTTTACGCAGGATTTTACGGTAAATTTTAAGCAATCGTGAGAAAAAAAGTTGTGATTAGTTACGTTTTAATTCAATAGTACCAATTTAAAAAAAACCAGTAGCTTTTTCTTAGTAAAAATTTTTAATTTAAATAAAGAGTTTTACAACTCGATAAACGGGATCTAATTGAAAAGAGAACAAATATCTTTAAAATATTTTTATTTAAAATTGCGTAGCAAAACCAAAAAAAAAAAAAAATTATATAAACTGCTGGCCACCGTAAATGCAACACCAAGAAAGACACAAGAGATAGCAAAACAAAATTTATTTTGCAGATAACATGTTAACCAAGTATCAAATGATGAAATTTATAGACTTCTGTGAAGTGTGGTTCCTGCCAGAATCAATAGACATAGTAGCCGCCATTGTTGGAGATCACCGCTGCCACACGCCTCGGCATTGATTCACAGAGACTTTGGATGTGTTCTTAGGGTACAGCAGACCAAGCAGCTTCCACACGTTGCCAAAGGTGATCTGGTGTGGCAGCTGGGGGTGTAATCTGGGTCAATCGTTGAGCAACCATGGGCCACATGTTTTCTATCGGCGAAAGATGCAGAGAGCGAGCCGACCAGGGAAGCAATTCAGTCTGGTGATTGACGAAAATCCTTTGGACAATGCGCGCCACGTGTGGTCGCGCATTATCCTGTTGAAATATGGCTGTGGCCAAGCCTGAAGGTAAGGAAGGCCAACTGGCTCCAACACCTCGAAGATGTAGCGCTGGCTGTTTAAAATACTGGTAATGCGTACTAGTGCGAGAGTGATATCCAATACCACCCCATACCATAATACCTGGGGCAGGACCAGTGTGGCGGTGCATAATGCAACTGTTCAGCATCCTCTCTCCGCGGTGTCTCCAGACTCAAATCCGACCAACGTGGTGTTGCAGAAATACGCATGACTCGTCAGTAAAGACAACTTCATTCCATTCTGCCGCCCACATCCTTTTTTCAACGCACCATTGACGGAGGAGACTCTGTGGTTCTGCGTCAAGGGTAGACCAAGAGTTGAACGTCTTGTGGACAGACCACTCACTGTAAACGGCGTCGAATGGTACGTGCAGACACTGAATGATGCGTTACAGTCTCAATGTGCTGTTCTATGGTTTGTTATGTGACTGAGTGATCCGTCACTGCCATGCGCACAATTTGCCTGTCCTCACTTGAAGTGGGGCACTGAGGTGGATGCGATCTACCACGTCGGTTCGTCGTACCCTCCTGCATCCAACGATCACATATCCGCATTACTGTTGTTTGGTTTCGTCCAACACAACAACCAATTTTCCTGAAAGATAATCCACAATCTCGGTAGGCCACTATCCTTCCTCTGTCGAACTCCGATACTTGATCAAAAGCTGATCGCTGTTTTCTACGAGACATAGCTGATCATTTTGTGAATAAACCACAAGAAAAACACAATTGCCCTACTTGAAATCGTCGAAATCTCCAAGCCTTAAATAGCGCTTTGAGGTATCTCCACAGACGCGCGTAATGTGTGTCTGAGCTGAAATTCTATAATCATTTGCATATCTCACCTACGCTAATGCATATTGTAAATTTCATGTTATTTGCATGCTTCCTTCAGGGTGTTGCATTTACGGTGGCTAGCAGTGTATTTCTTGAAAAAATATATTTATGATGATAAAATTAATTTAATTTATTATGTCTTAATTTTACTATGTGTGGCGTTTGTATACTTGTATGGTATTTGAATTCTAGTGATAAAGTTTATGATGTGTCATAAAGAAATGACAGGAAATGGATTAACCCATTAATTATGAGTTTCAAATATTTTTCTTCAAAACAGGAAAATAATAATTCAGTTGAACTAAACTGCGGGCTACACAAAATGCAACACCCAGTAGGAAGCATGCAAATCATGAAATTTACATCATGCGTTCGTGGTGATGAAATAAGCAAAACATTTGTATCATGGGCGACCGTAGCGCTACCCGCAAGCGCTATATAAGGGAAAAGCAGATTCGCGATTTAAAATACTACAATTGATTTTCGTGTGTGTTTTTTTTTGGCAAAAGCTATTTACCTATGCCTCGTGGAAGACATCGAGCGTCTTTTAACCAAGTTTCTGAAATCAATTGAGGAAGAGTAGAAGCCTATAGGGATTGCGGATTGTCCTTCAAAGAAATCGGTCAACTTTTTTCGATGAAACCAAGTAACTGTGATGCGGATCTATCATCGCTGGATGAAGGAGGAAACGACGAGGCCGACCATACTCACCTCGTTGTACTACCAGTCATGTTTGGTGGATTGTGCGCATGGCAATGATTAATCAGGCAGCCACATTACGAACTATAGCACAACAGATTCAGCCTGTTACGCATCATTTGGTATCCACTCGTACCATTCGACGCCTTTTGCAGCAGAGAGGTATGTCCGCAAGCTGTTCATTGCTTTGTTTACCCTTGACTTAAAACCACTGGCGCTTGCGCCGCTAATGGAGCAAAGAACTTAGGACATGGACACAGGAATATAATGATATTGTGATTACTGATGTATCCAGCGTCTGCATGAAACATCACGATGGTCGGATTTGAGTCTGGAGACACCGTGGTGAGAGGCTGCTGAACTGTTGCGCTATACATCGACGCACTGGACCTGCACCCGGTATCATGGTTTAGGGTGGTTTTGGATTTTATTGCCACTCTGAACAGCCAGCGTTACATTTCTGAGGTGTTGGAGCACGTGGGGTCCTTCCATACATTCAGCACTTGTCATCAGCCATATTACAACAGAATAATACGAGACTTCACATTTTACTTAATGTTCAAACATTCTTCTTTGCCCATAAGATTGAATTGCTTCATTGGCCTGCTTGTTCTCCCAATCTATCGTCAATCGAAAATGTGTGGTCCATGCTTGCACAACGATTGGCCTGGGATACACCATCCACTGCTACACCAGTTAAACTTTGGAAATATGTAGAAGCTGCATGGGTTGCTCTACAACAAGGATACATCCAAAACCTCTTTGATTCTATACCAAGGCGTGTGACAGTGGTTATAGCAAACAATGACGGCTACACTAACTCCGGATTTTGTCATCATCTGCACGTCATAAGAGGCTGTTATTTTAATCGTTTGATCTTTATACAATATGTTATCTGCCAAATATAAATTTCGCCGTGGCATCTTTCTTCCTTCTAGATGTTGTGTTTTGTGTGACCAGCAGTGTAGTTGTAAAATTCTTGCTAATCGAAAATAAAATTAATTTATTATCAAAAACAAAATCAGGAAAAAATAAAATTATAATTTTAGTTTAACAAAAAAAAAAAAAAAAAAAATACCCAAAAAAATTTTTTTAAAAAAATAAAGAATATAATGATGCGTTTGCGCTTGATTGAATATTAACGTCACACTCTTCAGCTACACGAGGGCTTTTGGCGACGGACCACGTAATTTTGAACCATGGTCAAGTGACGTGGACGACAACTAAGCTAGCATCCCCCTCTCCTAACTAATACACCACACCAACGGGAGGACGTTTCAGCTCTCGACAGATTTAACGTGCATCTCTGCCCTACACGGCGGGTCTTTAGTGGTACCGGGCTCGAACTCGTGACAAGGCAAACCATGGTCCGATACCTATACCACTCGGCTACCGCGGCCACGTTGCGTTTTCGCAACGTGAGTCCTAAATGGGTTAAGAATTATAATTTGTAATTAACAAATATTAATCTATTTTTAAAAATACTTCTTTTTCCATATTGCTTATTTATCTTTGAATATTGAACCTTACACCTATTTTATATACCGTTAAATATTACATTTTACCATAATAAATTTTATATTACATTTGATTGATAATGAGGATGCGAAATTAGAAGTGTTCTCCCATTTGCCATTTTCAAATTTATCTAAAACGTTATAATTAATATCTAAGTAAATGGAATATCAATTTCAAAACATTATCCATCATCGGAAACCAATTCAAATGTATTTACACTGACACAATTATTGATAACACGATTCTCCGTCAAATATTACTACAAGATTTAAACTGAAATTATTACGTGTGTGTGTGTGATTGGTTTATATTTACGATTTAATATAAATGTATTAATTTCTAAAGAGAGATCGCGTTTTCTTGTAAATATTCATTTTTAAGACTATGACAAATATTAATTCAGCTGATCGAATTAAATCTATTACATGTGCGTATTATATTTAATTTAAGGAACCTTTTTTGGAATTTACATATATTACGACAGATATTTAATATATTTAAAACTAAGACGCTTTATTGTAGGATAGAATAACTTAAAGCAATTTAAACAGCAAATACCTTATATAAAAATGGTTTAATTTAAAAATTTTAATTTAGTTTTGAAAAAGGAATTCAAACATTCAATATCTTCTCTAATGGAACTGTCCATTGGTATTTAAAATTTGTAGACCTAGTACATTCCCGAGGAACTGTTATCACTTTTTATTGCGGTATCAATTACCGCAGGTAATTTTGATGTCCAGTTATCTCCCCAAAGGGAGGCATCTGATTTCTGACGATGCGAAATCGTACTTAGGAATATAATTTTGCTAAGAGCACCCAAGCCAAACTGACGCTTAAGGGAATTTTTTTTTAAATTGCTGCATAAAATCATACGACATGGATGCTGTCGATTTTCTGCAACATGAAAATCCACCGACTTGGGCCGGGGTCGAGCCCTAAACCTTGGGTGCAGAAGGACAGCGACAAACCAACCACGCCACCCAGCCGGCACACATTCAATATATTTTATACAAATACTTTTTATATTTAACTTATAAGAATTATTTTAGATTCAAATGAAACAGTTTGAATAAAAGTTAAATTTTGAATATTACGAAACATTTAGAAAAATATTTCAAATACAGCTTTATGAAAACAAATAATCTTCCTTTAAATTTATATATTTCGCAGGAGAGTATTCCATTAAGAGTTCGTAGCTTTGTGGATAGCATTATTCCGGCAACATCAATCATGGACAATCTGTTGATTTCTCTAAAAGGCGAAAAATGGAGAAATGTACGCTCCATTCTTTCGCCTACTTTCTCAGCTAATAAGCTTAAAATGGCAAGTATTTGATTTTTATTACGTATAATTATCGTTATGATAAATTAAATTGTTGTATGAGTTGTCCGCAAAACGTGGAAATTTTTTAGAAATATATTTTGTTTCACAGACAGTATTTTTAATTGACCTCTACAATAAAGTTTTTCTGTAAGTCCTAAGTTTGTTTGTAATTTTTAAGATTCTTATGATTGCCAACCCCAGGTTCCCATACTTTTTTTTAATTTACATAATAATCAAATTTAAATAAGATATTTTCAAATTTTGTTATAATGAAATACATGCTAAAATCAATATTGTACTAATTTTTTCTTTGCATGCGGTATTGTGTTTATAAACACTCTTTTATGAAACACTGAATATATTTTAATTACTTCGATTCAAATCTCGAATTTCTAAATGAATTTTCATTACTTTTTAATGCTTACAAGAAAAGTGTGCATGCTTAAGCAAATTAAAATTAAGAAAATCCCTTCAATGTTTCTGTTATAATCTCGAATATAAATAGGATATTTTTCCTGAAGCGTAAAAAATTCATGAAGCTTAGTATTTTCAAGTATTATAGCATTTTTGTGGAAAAAGTATGAACATCAAAAACCTTAAAGTCTCATCAAATACGATTTCAGAAGAAAGTTTTACCATTTAATAATTCCTTCTTAAAACCAAAAGAGGAAGAACAGATTATTTAATCAATATCAAAATATTACTATAAACTTTTTCTGAGCCCTGTGGAAAAATATGTCGATAAGATAAGTATACAAAATGATTTAGCAAAATTTCAATAGCTTTGGTAAGCGATTAAAAATTATAATATACTATTCTTTAATTTTTAAAACATATTAGCAATTTTATATACTTTAAATATAAAGAGCATAATCTTAAATATTTTGAAATTTCTTTAATAAAAACGTTCAAAGTTTTCGTTCGAATGTTTGTTCCATTCCTCTCTTCCTTCTTCAATGGCACGACAGCCCAGGATGGGCCTTGGCCTTCTCAAGAAGCCTTTACCAGGTCAGCCTTCTTCCTGCTAGTGTTTTCCAGTTCCTAGTTCTCAAAACTAGGATACCTTTTTCTAGGCCATCAATCCATCTAAGATTTTGCCAACCCTTTCTTCGTGTGCCAATTGGTTGAACTTTGAACACTTTTTTAATGGTGCGGTCTTCGCTCATTCTTATAACGTGACGTGCCCATTTAATTCGTTGTATTTTGATGAAGTTAACAATGACAGATTCTATATATGAGTTTGTTCCACTAATTAATGAAATTTAAAATGCTTATTTTTTGCAGATGATTCCAGCAGTAAATCAAGTCTGCGACAAGGCATTGTCTGTTTTAGAAAAAGAGTGCCAAAGAGGAGAAACTATTGATATACTGGATATGCTGCAAAGACTTACATTAGATATAATATGTGCTCAAGCTTTTGCAATGGATACTGATTCTGTAAATGATCCTAAGGATCCGCTACTGACGAGTGCGAGAATTATATTTGATTTATCATTTTCATCAAAAATTATTTTCTTCGGACGTGAGTGAATTTTTCCTTTCTTTAAAGATGTATATTTGTTCCACTTTCACATATTAAGTGTACAAGAAAGACTCTGTTTTATTCTGTAACTCAAACAATTGATAAAACCTTTCTCTTAAGTCAACATACTTTACAGAATTTGAAAATAAAAAAAATAATTAAGCATGGAAAGTACAGTATAAAATCAAAATATAAATATCAGCATAAAACAACACTATGTTTAGATATTAGAAATCTACTATAATAATTAAACTACAAGAAAAATTCAAGTTATTCATATCAATTAAAAATATTTTATAAAATTTACGTGTCCTCAGTATCTCTTCTTTTCTCTCTAATGGGGCTGCGGATTGGTATTTTTTTCTTTGCAGACTTAGTACATTCCACAGGAGCGGGTATCACTTTTTAGTGTGGCACCATGTAGACGTTACCAGCTACTGCAAGTAATTTTGACGCCCAAATTCCTCCGCAGAGAGAGGCAACTGAGCTCTGACGATGCGAAAATGTACTTAGAAATTTAGTTTTGCCTAGATCACCCAAGCCAAACGGGTACTCAAGGGATTTTTTTACATGCCGTATAATCATACGGCATGGACCCTTCCATTTTTCCGCATCATGAAAGTCCACCGACTTGTGCCGGGGTCAATATCGCAACCTTAGATGCAGAAGGCCAGTGACAAACCAACTACACCACCCAACCAGCGTTCCTCAATATAGAACTATGGAATATAATAACGAAGAACAAAAATTTTAAATTAAATCCATAACGAAAGAAAAAAAACCCTCCATGCAAAGTTTTGCAAAAAGCAATTCAGTCATCAAAGGCCTATTTTATTGAATATATATATGTTTGTGTGTGTGTATGTATGATGAATTGAATTGGAACGGAATGGAATTATGGATTGCATTTAAATAAATTGACCAATTTGATTGATTTAAATTGATTGCTCAGCTTAGGTTTATTAATTGACTAACTAATAGCAGGCTTGATTAGATGGCTGACTGATTAATTATCTAAGTGATTGAATAGACACCACCTGCAGAAATTAAATATTTCACGGATGTTGTGCTACTTTAATTTAAGAAGTTGTAAGTTGAAACAATAAAAAAAAAGAAAGAAACTTATTTGAATTTATTGTTTTATTTTTTGATTCCTTGTTTAACTAACGGATTAAATGATTAATTGACTGATTTACTGATTGACTGACTGATAGAATGATTAGATAGAAACGTCAACAAGCGGAAATAAATTTTACGTGTTGGTTAAGTTTAAAAGTTGTGCTACATGGAAATAAGATAAAACTACTTACTAATAGCTAAAGCGAAATCAATCATTGGTGACTAAAAATAAACATTTTGATGCGCTACAATTTTGAAAAACTTCTTTAAAAATATCGTATAATAAGTAATGATATTTTAATATAAAGTGTAAAGAATTATCAGAGTTTTATGCAGTAAATGAAATTATGATATTTGACAGCAAAGTGTAGCAATTAGTTTTATAGTTTTTCTTTTACTGTACAGTAATGTAGTTAAGAATTCCATTTCATTGCAATATATTTGGTACTGTTCTCTAAGATATTTTATTTTTTTAAGTAAATAATAACTCTTACGAACCATTTGGGAATTATTTTTACAAATAATATGCACGAATGAATAACTTTTAAATTTTATGAAATTGATAAATTGTAGTAAAAGGGATATTTTATTATTATGTTTTCGTATTTAAATAAAAATAATTAGTAATTCAAACCATAGGTATTGATATGCCACTATAAATATAACTCTTAATTTTAGAGAGTGGAAGTTCACCATTTACATCCTTTACTTATTTTTAATGCGCAGTTATGTCTTAAACTATGAATAAAAATAAATTTCATTTACCAAATTCCTAAATACTACTTAAAACCTTTTTAATATAGAAAACTACTGTTAAAAACACGAATCTGAAATTAAATTAATTCGTTACATTATTACACTATATTTATATTATTAATTGTTGTTGTTTTTTTTGGTACTTTTCTATTAGCCGGGAGCAAGAAAAAAGTCTCCAAATAATTTCTTACAACCATAAGTGGAATGTTCGTTTGGGGTCCTGTGCTCTTTTCTCTGAATTCATTTAAAACAAAGCACATTTTCCTTTCCTTCTATCTTAATTTTTGTTTTAAAAAAATGATAAAATTCCTCACTGAATTTATGTGGAGACGAGGAGAAAATAATCCATTTGAGCAAATTCTCAAGAACACCACACGTATTCTGGAAAAAACGAATAATTATAAGCATTCTTTTTGTGTAAAACTGTTTTGTGTACAATTCATTAATATTTGTTTATAGTTGAACTTGTTTTGCTTACTTTTAATTAATATTTGTTTATAGTTGAACGTTTTCGACTTTTATTCCGCCGACTGTTTTATCATTCGCTTCAATTGGTGACTTGGCTCGCTTTTGGTTCACAATTGGCGACATTTGCCCACGGCTAACGGAAAAGTACCGTTTTTTTCCCCTCGATTTACTTTGATGATTCAGATGTATCGGTTTAACTTTAAGTAGTTTGATCTCATTAATTTTAATTTCTTTTCGATTAGGCTGCTTTCCTGAATTGGGTTTTATAGCGATGATTATTAACTTCTTAAGAATGTTCATAAGAAATAATGGAAATATTCCTCCTCTCAAAATTACAAACGTATTAGATGAAATAATAAAACAGAGAAGAAAGGATCCTAGTGTAAGTATTAACAAGGACGAATAATAAATTTTTGAATATAAATATCTGTATTATTTTGAGGAAATTTACAACTTAGATAAAAATTAAAATAACACAGATTTTATAAAGAATTTTACCATTTTCTCTAAAGAGTTGATTCATTTTCACGAATACAACATTAGGAAATTTAGAACCGATATCAATGTCTTGCAGGATTTTGCAAATACTACTTGTGAAAGAGTAAAAAGGGGAAATTTGCTAAAACAGTTTCATCAACAATCGATAAATCATGAAAGATAAAACACAGGAAGAGATGAGTTATAATGGCCTCTTTGATTTTTAATGCAGTTATGAGCGTTAAAAAGTTTCGATATTTAACTTTTCTTCTATTTTTTATTGTTGAATTTTTATAAAGTTCATTAGTAAGAAGTACTTACAAAATTTTCGAAAAGATAAATATTACAAATAAATAAATATTATTTTTTAAAAGAAACTTGGAGTTATGTGATGTCTATGTTGTTAATTTATATATTTTTTTAAAAAATAAATTAATATTAGAACCAAATTCTAAGAGTAATTTACATTTTATAAAAACTGAAAATTATTATCAGTGTAGATTCAAAAATAGATGGCTATATGTAATGTACATAAAATTGTGCAAAATGAATAAATAAAAATAAACCATCATAATCTCGAATCGAAGCTCAAATATTTATATTTTTAAAAAGAGAGTTTTATCATAACTGCTCAAAAAATTAAATCTGAAAGATCCATAAATGAAAGCAATGTCGAAGATATATACTTATAAATGATAAGTTTTCATTAATATTTGAAATCAGTTAAGGGGTCTTTTCAGCACTTTTCCTATCTCTGTAATGTTAAAAACTAAGTTTAAGGTATCCGACTACGTTCGGAACCGTGAGTTTGCAAAAGAGTATAAATAGATAATATTTATGATATTTAGTGTCACTTAGACTAGAAAATGTATATAAAATTGTTTTAAAAATAGTATTACAGTAAAAAATTATTTAAGCACAATATTTTAACAAAAAATGAACATAGAATGACTCATTTTCAAAGTATTCTAATTTCGTGAAAAATGATTCTATTATAATAATATTTTGCCTGTATTCAGCTCAAACCTCTGTACAGAGGCTCAACTAGAATTCTTGAAATACATAACTTACAAGTCGGTTTATCAATGTATTACGAAAACACAAGGGAGAAATTTTAAGAAAATACGCCGATAATTATTTCAAATGGTTGTAACTCTGAAAATAATGTGAATTTTTCAAAAATCATAGTTGAGCCTCTGTACAGAGGTCTGAGCTATATACAGGCAAAATATTATTATAATAGAAACAATGTTCACAAAAGGAGAGCATTTTGAAAAAAAGGTTATTCTAAGTGAATTTTTTGCCGAAATAGTATATTTAAATAATTTGTTTTGTCAAAATGTCCTTAAAATAATTTTATACATGTATTCTAATTCTAAGTGACACTAAATATCATGAAAATTATCCATTTATGCGCTTTTTTAAAATCACGGTTCCGAACGTAGTCGAATACCTCAAGGAATGTTTTTTTTCGTTAAAAAATTGACTGGTTACCAATTTTTTACTTGTAGTTTTTCGAACATTATCATTATTTTATTAAAACTATTTTTTTAAGAAAATTGAGTAGTTTAATTTAAAAAAAAATCCTTTAGGTAGTAACTTGAGAAAAGCGTAAAAAAAAATTCTGCACATTTTAATCAATTATTTTCGTTTAGTTACTTTTAGAAAATCTTTCATTAAAATATTTACTTATGTAGTATTATGAGTGTAAAATTATAAAATGAGTATAATTTTCGAAAATGTTACTTTTATTCTGTAATTTACAGTGTTAATAAATTACAATTTAAGTAAAAACTTTAACTGTTAAGTAATACATACCAGTAACCGCGATTTCGGTTTTCTAAACTACTCTACTCCTAATTTATTTAGAGTAAACATTTAAAAATTGTATTAGAAGAGCAAAACGTTCTAAAGTGTATTTTCCAGTGCACACAAATTGAAACACACACATTATTTTTTTTCAACAATTTTTGTGAATTGACTTAAGGTATTTGACTACGTTCGGAACCGTGATGTTCCAAAAGCGTGTTAATGGATACCATTTATGATGTTTAATGTCACTTAGATTAGGAAATGTATATAAAATTGTTTTAAAAATAGTATTACAGTAAAAAATTATTTAAGTACAATATTTTTACAAAAAATGAACATGGAATGACCCATTTTCAAAATGTTCTCCTTTTGTGAAAAATGCTTCTATTATAATAATATTTTGCCCGAATATAGCTCAGACCTCTCTACAGAGGCTCAACTAGAATTTTTCAAATATATAACTTAGAAGTGGGTGTATCCGTGTTTTACGACAACAGAGGGGAGAAATTTTAAGAAAAAAACGCCGATAATTATTTCAATGGGTTGTAACTCTAAAAATAATGTGAAATTTTCAAAAATCATAGTTGAGCCTCTGTACAGAGTTCTGATCTATATTCAGGCAAAATATTATTATAATGGAAGCATTTTTCACAAAAGGAGAACATTTCGAAAAAATGTTATTCTAAGTTAATT
Source organism: Trichonephila inaurata madagascariensis (assembly GCA_019973955.1). Lineage (NCBI taxonomy): Eukaryota > Metazoa > Arthropoda > Arachnida > Araneae > Nephilidae > Trichonephila > Trichonephila inaurata. The sequence continues at coordinate 83,734 of BMAV01007813.1, forward strand.
TTTTGCCGAAATATTTTATTTAAATAAAAAAAATTGTCAAAATGTCCTTAAAAGAATTTTATACATGTATTTTAATCTAAGACTAAATATCATAAAAATTATCCATTTATGCGCTTTTTTAAAATCATGGTTCCGAACGTAGTCGGATACCTTAAACGTAAGTACAATTTACTGTTTGGTTTGTATAAGCAAATATTCAGCAAAAGTAATGTTTTTTAATTTTAAAAGAGATCTAGTTACTTTACAATTATTTATAGATTCATCTTTTGCTGATACTAATTTGAGTCTATTGGCTAAGTAAATGTGTAATAAAAGTAATATTTTTATCAATCAAGTGTAGGAAACCCGATCTTTTACAACTGTTGATAGATTCATCTATTGAGGATACAGTTTTTGAGAAGAAAAAAATGGATGAAGATGGCAATCCATCTGGTAATATATAGAAGGGTTTTGAGATCTAATTTATAACATTTTTTAATTTTTAACTTTATAAGAAAAAAATGAAATAAACCTAATTGTTTATTATTTTAGAGACATCAACATTTTCAAGGAAGAAACAAGTATTGAATGACTGGGAAATAAAAGCAAATGCTTTAATAGTACTTTTAGCGGGGTAAGTAATGGTATGTTAGGCCAAATCCCAAAGTTTGGCCAGTTCACACACTGGCTGGTCGATTCGCGTTTTGGCCAAGAGGTTTGACCAAAGTTCAAAGTACTTGAAATTAATACTATATATTCTACTTTCGTTGGCCGTTTCATGTAGTGGCTGGGAATCCTTGGCCAAACCCTGACGTGATAAGTGTAGAGATTGACCTGTACGCGACACATCTGTCACTTTCGAAGTGACGGCGTGCACGTGGTAGAAAGGAGGACGCCACGTTCCTACCAACAGTTATTTGACACTTCAACTTTGTAAGATCTTCGACTCAGTGATTCCATTATGAGTATGTATTCCTCGTATTTGTACTTCTGTATGTGAATGCTACTGGAAAATCACCAACCGCTTTTTATGATGAGTTTGCTGCCCTTCAAGTAGTTCTTGCGTATTCGCATTGTCATCTGATTTGCTTTGCTAGGGCTGTTGTCTTCTGCGATTCAAAAGTGGCGATTTTTGCTATGAACTCAAATTCCACTCCTGCCTCCTCTACCATTCTTGACTGTAAAAAAACTTCTGCAGAATCTGTCAGAATCCTATAAGGAAATCGTCTTGCAGTGGATCACTGGATAGTGCGGTGTAACTGGTAATGAGTTAGCGGACCATCTAGCAGAGAAGAGAGCTAGCATTAAACATACAACAAGAAAATCTTTCCCTTTTACAAGTGACAAGCGTATTATTAAAAAAGAGATGAATAATTTTGCTTTAATTCAATACATAGAGAGAAATTCCTGGCGGAATAATTTTAAAGATCTTCCCACGTGGCCAAGACGTAAAGCAGTTGCCGATTTTCGTCTGGCTACTGGACACGACTGTCTCCTCAAACATCTTCATCGAATTCATTCCTCTTTTCTGCACTTTTTGTGATACTATTTGGGAGGACATGGATGTTGACCACATTTGCCGCTGCCCAGCACTAAAGGGCCCCACTTTGTTGGAAAGCTTGGGACTTATTGGGTTCATAAACTTTTCTCGCCACGTTGTTGTTTCTTACTTTGTTTGTTTGGTCTGCTTTTGTTTTTATTCCTAACTCCTTGTAGTGTAGTGGTCTTTTGTAACCTTGGCTATCGGAAAAAAATATATGTGAATGCTTCCAGTTGAATTTATCAGTTGATTTTTACCATTAGGTCTATGGAGCAGAAAAAGACTAAGGATCACCCTTAAAGGTAGTTGATAAATTGTGTACCCAATTTGCCTTTGTATTCATACACGATAGGCAATGCATTTGCTCAAGATATAATTCGTCATTTTGTAGAGCCCTTTACACAATCACGTTGTTACAGCATATACGTTCACTGAATGCTTTCTATTATGGCTTTAATATGAGAACAAAATTACAAGAGATCATATTTTTATGTATTACAAGCTTATCTTTAACTCAGAGGAGTCACTTATATTTGAACTCGTTTTTGAAGAAAAAATTGTATTTAAAAACAAACAAAAGCACAAACAAAAACCCAGGATTACTCAATATTAAATGCTTCATTTTTAACAAAGTGTAAAATAATCGGCCCTTGATTTCTCTCTTGCTACTTTGGCCGATTGTCCCAAGCGACTTCGGGAATTTGTAGGCTAATGCCCAAAATCAAGAAAATATCGGACATTGACCAGTTTTTTTAAAGCATCGTTGGCCAGAACGCGAATTGGGCGATTTCGGGCGTTGACCGTAAAAGATATATTTTATACATAAAAATTTACTCTCGCAAAAATCCATTTAAAATGGAACATAGCTTTTTCAGACATTTTATTTTAATCTTAAATGATTACATGATTTAAACACCATAAAAATGAAAACAAAGAAGAAGAAACTTATTCTCATGGTTAAAAGTCATTTTTACAAGATTGAAATGCAACAACTAAAATTTTTACACCGCTTTTTTTTAATTTGTTGATGCGAATATTTCTCCTTGGAAAGTGTAATTACGTAACCTTCGAGATATACATCATTTTTAGAGCCATTTTTAAAATAAATATTTTATTTTGCTTCCCAATCAAAAGAAAATTTTATCAAATGATTATTCTAAAAATGCCAAAGTTTTATCCAAAATGCAAACAAGGAAATGAACTACAAAATCGTTTTCCTGAAGTGTAAACGATCTTCTGCAATCAAACATTTTCAGAAATACAACTTTGAATAAAATAATTTAACACAATAATTAGTAAAGAGAGAAATCATTTAATTCCTGTTCCAATTGATTTATACAATGTGAAATAATCGAAAAAATATTTTAATAGGAAGTACATCAATTGATGCAAATATATGCTGGCAGAAAAAAAAGAGCTTACTATCCTAAAAGTGTATTTTTGTTTCTATTTATAAACTCGGTTTTAATGGAAAATAAAAACCTTTTGAGATAAAGTAACTATCAAATTACAAAATTAGAAAAAAGTTCCTGAATATGTTACAAATAAATTAGTTTGATGTTATAATACACGTATATATATATATAAGCTTATTACAATACCTCTTAGTCTTAAAAGAATCTGTCAAAAAAAAAGATAAGTATTTTTTTAAATCATGCATTTTTTGTTTAATAAAAAGTAGTATTTGTTTTCCTAGGATAATGTATGCTTCATTTTTTTCTCAGTTACGAAACCACAAGTTCAAGCCTGGCCTATGCGTTTCATTTCCTGGCTAAATATCCAGATCTTCAACAGAAAATTCAAGAAGAAATAGATTCCCTGATTGAAAAAGAAGTAATAAGAAATAACTTTATTTTTTATTTGGGAAATTTCTTTTGTACTAACAAATCTTGTAAGAGTTATACTATTTTATAGTATATCTAAACTATCTCTAAATTTCTATTTACAATTATTTTAAATATTTTTTGGAAGCGAACTTACGAGTATACAATTAGGACGCTGCAAAATTGCAGCCATCAGTCTGAGCTCATAAACTTCAAGATATTTGTGATAAAAGATATAATGCAGTCGGAAAATTGTATTCGAGTTATTCTGCATTATTGTCAGTTTTTCCTTTTTTATATGTTTTACGTTAGTTAAATTTGCTGCAATCGTTGGATAATTTCAGGACAAATTGAAAGAAACTGCTTGCCATTTACTTGGGTCTTTAAATGCAATCCACCGTAAAACTATGGGATAATTGTGTATATTGTGCAGGAAAAGCATTTTGATACAAAAGAAGGGCTCATTAAAAATTCTAAAGGCTTCCTTAAAATCAAAATTACGTTGAAAATTCTTGTTATAAATTAACTTTAATTCGAAAAACATTTTAAAAGTTTATTACATGCTATGAAAAAAAAAAAAAGTAAAAGTGCACGTTTTTTGAATTTTCGCATCGATTAAGTACATCCACCATAATCTGAAAGCAGATGAAAAACCATGCAAAACTCTTAGAGCAAAATATATACAATAAAAGCAAAATTCATAAATCTGGATATTTTAAAATTTTTTTAAATGGAATGATACATTTGTCAATAATAAAATATAATTATTAATTTTGAAAATAGGATTCTCGTACTTAAAATTTCCCCAAGAGTTGTAAAACAAGTCTTTCTTTGCCCAATTTTTCCTTTGTAATGAAATTTGATTTTAATGAATTATCTCAAAAGATATGTACTAAATTTAGCAATTTTCTATTTCGATACCGAATTCCATAAGACAATATTTTTGCAGCTCCCAGTCCTTTTAAAAAAATTTTTGGTGACCAATTTTGAAAGACAAAATCATTAAATCACTGCTTCTCGAACTTTCACTATTGGCGACCCAATATTCAATCATAATTTTCATCGCGTCTCCCTCCACACAAGAACAATGTGTTGGATTAACACATTTTGACACTAAATCTACGGCATGGCATTAACCTCTTAAGCGCCATCGACGTTGATAAACGTGTTGCTCAACCAAAGTCATAATTGCCCTGGACGTATATATATGTCTGTCCGAAGTACGATCCTTTACTAGCATTGCTTTCCATAAAGTTATTCCGAAGGCTTTGGAATGCAATAAAAAGACCTTGACAGTGTTAACGAAGGATTTACTTATTTCAGAGGATTCCCCTGATTCTTTTTCTCCCCCCCCCCCAATACATCACATCCTCGCGCCTTCGTAGAAAACGGGGGCAATGGGGAGCGAATCCCATAACTTTTAATCGGCAGTTAAAGTATTAATTATAAAACGTACAAATTACCAAGTTAAATATTAATTTTTGGATAAAATTTTTTCTGACAAGCCCATAGTGCCACTGGTAACTATTAAACTTGTTCGCAACTTAGTATTGTTAAATTAATTGTAAAATACATTGTGCATTACTGATATATTTATAAGTGTTTTATATCAGTGTAAAGGCGTATTTAATTTTTTATTGTGTCAGAATGTATTTTGTTTGTTTACTTTCCATAAATTAATAGTTTTCCTAAATAATCATTTATTTTCGACTTTTCAATATTCTCGCGACCCCCTGGCAGAGTTATCACGTCCCCCTAGGGTGGGTGCCCCACAATTTGAGAAACGCTGCATTAACTGGTTATTTATACATTATAGTTTTAATTATTTACATTTTATTTCATGCATATCTAAATATTTCGCGTTTATATAAATAATACAAATAATTAGTTTCTGCACACAAAAAAAGTAACTTAAATCTGGTTTCAAATTTTTATAGGGGCATTTCGATTATTATAAAATGAGCAATTTTCAATTGACAGAGCGTTTTCTGTTGGAAACAATGAGGTTTTATTCACCTACAATGAAGTAAGATCCTTTCACTCTATTTATTTACATAAAACATTTCATATTCTATCCCATATTTCAAATGAACTACATTTTTTAGTAACCCAGAATTTATTTTAAAAGTAAATGGTGTAGATTAAAGGTAAATTTAACAACTACAAATCCAAAAGAAAATAATGAAACAATCTCACACATTGATGATAGTCTGGCTTGTACTCTATTAATAAGGTGCAATTGATGATACAGCCGTCGGAAAAAGACATTCCTAAACCGTTTCCGCAATTTTTATTACGGCTATCTAAAATTCATAGCAATACTATAGTCTCATAGGAACTCAATTTTGATCTTAATAAATTTAGTTAATTAAAATAATTCGATTCCAAAACGTTAAGATAATTTGTTTTTGTATAAGTAAACTTAAGTTATCCGACTAGGTTCGGAGATAATTCTTTCAAAAATTGATTTTCTGAATAATTTTATTGTTTTAAAGAACAAAAATAGGCTTAAAAAGTCATAACTATTAAATAGCTAACATGTATCACCCTTTTTTTTTGAAAAAAATATTTTTAGGAAAATTAAGCAAAATTTTTTAAGTTAAGAAAAACGTGATAAATAAAAAATAATTGCATATTATGCAATTTTAACGTCATTGATATACTTCTTGATCCCTCTGAAGTATCACAAACTGCAGGATAAAATATATTTTAAGAAATAAATATTTTATTAGCATTTAAATTTGATGGTCATGATTTTTCGTCAAAATTACTGCATGTTCTAAGCTAAAAATGACTGTAAAATGTGATTAAATGTAGCTATCTTAAAACCTGCAGTTCGTTACACTCTGAAGGGCCCATAGCATATATGTTATAAATTTAATTGAATTTGATTGGATTATTTAGAAGATATCCCGTTTTTCATGCACAAATTATCATGAAAAGTTCATTCTTCAAGAAACAAATTAAAAAAAAAAAATTATAGTTAGAGATAAAGTAAATGCTATAAAAATAACCTAAAAACTCTCTAGTTTTATGTATTAGCCCTTCTTCCTCAATAATTAATTTCTTCTTTCCCTAATGACCCAAACATCTAACACCTAAAAAGCACTTTTTTAACCTAGTTGGATACCTTAAAATGATTCAGCTGTCATCCTCTTAATTTAATCATGGTCCAAAATTAGGAGTTTTTCTCCAATATTCCGTGTAGCTTCATAATATTACCTTAATAAATAATCGATGGTTCATTTTTGGCGAACATTGGTGAAATATGTGGAAATGACTAAAGTTGTCTCAATTTTAGTAAATAAATTTGGATGACTATACATGCGTAACAGTTTAAGAAAATCTTGAATTTAAAGATAAACATAGAATCAACTGGACACCCAAATTTTCCCATGAAGTGGCATGAAAGTCTGAAATATCATCCTCCACTAAATACAGCTACAAAAAATAAATAAGAATCGTTTAAAATTACTATAATGTATCTGTAGAACAAAATTCCTGTACAGCAAACATTTACAAAAATATTCACGAAACGAGAAATAGTTTCTCCTCCTCGTAGTATTCTCATTCGAATTTTTGAAAATAGAACCTTTAAACTTTTTTTAAAGATTCCAGTTACATAATAAAGTCGAGTAGCAAAATGTGATATCCAGGACGGGAAACGAAAAAAAAAAAAAAAAAAAAAAAGATGGAGCTATCATGAATTTCAAACCTTATCATTGAATTGATATTGATTTTGTTTTTGTTTTCTTAGAAAGATATACAATGCTCTGAATGTAGAACCAACAAATTTTAAAATAACATTAGATATTGTTTTTCAAAACAAGAAATTTGAGCACCCAAATGATATTATATGCAAATTATATGTTCGTTATAAGACTTACATTTCGATTGAACGCTTCCAATTGGAAAATGAATTTGGAATTTTAAAATAAAATTTCTTTTGTTAACAACAGACAATGTGTTTCGAAGCTTTTGTGTATAGATGAAACTTTCTGCAATGAAAAAATTAAAATTTCAATACTAAATTTATTTATCAGATAATAATATAAATTTTAACGACTTCATATGTAAATTAATTTTAATGCTATTATCTGAAGTCAGAAGTGGTAGTTCGTTTGATATCAAAACAAAAATACAATTAAATTAGAAAGTATAAGTAATAACTTTTATTTTATGACACCTAACAATAAAAATTAATGTTATAGATTTATTCTAAGAGGAAATATTTTGATATTTGCAAAGCAAATTTATAATAATACGTCTTTATTACTTAAGATTTATCTAAATTTATTTTACTAGAAAAAATAAATTTGAATCATAGATCCAAATTATCTTTTTTTGGCACATTTTAGCACTATCCCTGCAGAATGGAAGGAAAAAACCCTTTTTAAAAAATAGTATTTTGTTTCCCTTAATTTTAGAAATCCTCGTGAGATCCTTAAGAACTATTTTTACTATCTTAGATTCTGATACTTTTAAGCCACGAAGTAATCAACTTAATCAAATTACATAATGAAACAAGTATGAGTTTTTCAAAATAAAATTTTATTAAAAAGTTATTGACTAAGTAATTTAATTATGTCTGTGACCTTTTCTTAGTATGCCATTTTGCATATTTTTATCCTCTTTTATAAAAGAATATACTACGCAAGAGTAATGCGATAGCTTCTTTATCAGCAGGCATATTTTTATCTTCATAAGAAAAAAATAAGCTATTTTATGAAAATTATGACATCAAGTTGACCTTCCAATAACTAGCCATCGGCGTAAAAGTGATAATTGATATAGGTTCTTGTAAATCTTTTTTATCTTCAAACAGATCTTGTTACTTTATTTTTTTCATAGAAGTTTATTAAATCCTTCAGTGAAGTTTTTTTTTTATTTTTTTAAAATTAACTCTTTCATTACTTTAAAAAAAATATTTTGAAGTGCAATATGTTATTCATATAATTTAGTTTAAATATTTTTTAAGTATTTGTTTTTTTAAATTAAAAATTAAACAATACTTATTAAAATGTTTGTATATTTGAAATAAGAATCTGATATGTAAAATATTCTACATTACCCTTATTTTTTAATCTTTAGTTAAGAATATTTCTTCCATTGAAAAAGTTATTTCTCTAAATTGTCTGCATTAATTTTCGTTTTCGAATCTCGTAAAAATTACAGCTTCATGATTAGAAAAATGCTTACCTAATAAAACTATTAAATTATAGTATTTACGTATTATCGCAACCTATTATATAAAATGAAGCATCTGATTGCCAATTTAAAGTGTAGGACACTTGAGAAATCGGGATTGCTAACTTGGCGAGTTATTAATAGGGTTGGCGATTGTTACGATAATACTTAAGTACTTAAATTATTATTTCATGATTTTGTCTAACTAATTATAGAAAGGTAGATTTTATAAATTATTTCAAATTTAGCCCCAGTAGTAGAATTTACGTTACCTTATTTTTACACTTTACAAATTCATGCATTTTTTTTTTTTAGTTTCATTTGCAGAATATGTACTGAAAACGTAGATTACGGTCATGTAAAGATTCCAAAAGGTATGGAAATACTTGTACCGGACCATTATATACACCATAGCGAAGAATTCTGGGAACAAGCAGAGGAATTTAACATAGATAGGTAAGTTTTGTTACTCTTTAAAAGAGTCTGACTTCTACTTTTATAACTATACATTTTGAAACGATTAATTACAGTATGGAGGGCCTTGTATCAGTCAAAAAGTCTTCTGAGGTAGTTCTCTTTAGAATATAGTCTGCTTATATATGCTATGCATCGTTACATATAACGAGTGTTACAACCTAACTATAGAAGTCGCTGTGAAAGCGCGCGAATGTAAGGGTGTAGTGGTGTTTACACCCACACATTAGAAAGTGAAACACAGTAAATGAAGGTATGCGGTCTGTTGCGAATTTACCACATTATTAAGGATTTTAACTAGCTTGTAGTAACAGTATATTTAAAAGTGTGTACTAAAGTCCCGTTTTATATTTTCAAAGAAGAGTGTAGAGTAAAAAGTGAGAGAATATAAACTTCGCACTGTTGAGCTACGCGAGGGCTTTAAGAAGAATGTGGAAGTGAATGATTTTGAGTAGTGTGTGATTGGCTTATTCCATCTTGACCTAAGAGAACATAAACGTGAAATCACTACGTATGGATACAGGGTTCGACTGAGTCTACAATACGTGTAAAAGAAAATTGCAATAGTCAGCCTCATTACAGAAGTCTTCATAGATTATTTTGATAAGCCTAAATTTTACTTATACACTCGGCACTTTGTTTGATAACGATTAAAATAAATTTGCAGCAGACATTTTAGATAATTCTTATTACACTGAGTTATAATTATATATGGAATGCATTTTTTGGCAAGGATTGAAAGAAAATTATAACATACAATTTTATTAAAGTCAGTAGCCATTTAGATATTGCTTACTACATTCAATTGTACTTTTGTATGCAATGCATCGTTTGGTAAGGATTGAAAGAAAAACATTGTTGACACTTCAATACTGTCACCAGCTATCTTTGATAATTCGATTAGACTGAGAGAAATATCTAATGTATGCTAGACATCGTTTCGTGTAATGAGTAAAAAAAAAAAATTATAGTAAACTTGCGTGGCCCGAATGTCACGGGTGTGAGAGGGTGCGAGGAAGAAGCAGGCATGGTCATAGATAACTAATTTTATTCAATCTTTAACACTTAACGAAACCTGTACATTTGTAACTTAACTCTGGGTGCAATAAGAAATCCTAACCCGTAATCAGATAACTATATTATGGAAGGTTCTCATCTTGATTAAAGCTCCTTGTATGATCCTACTCGCCACCTGATAGCTTGTTCAGCTGCAAATCTGATTACTTAACCAATTCCTGGCGAATTCTCCTTCAAATATTAATCTTGAGATACTCGACCGCTAGTTGCTGCTTAATAACACATGGATTTTGGCTTAACGATCAACTCTTAACCCTTATATCGCATACGCAACGAATGACATTTAAATAGTAGTTGTATTTGCATCAAATGAAGTCATCTCAACGGAAAGCGGATTTAAACTAAAACCACAGTTAAAGAATATTTCTCCAAGAGGATTAGTAGAAGATCCGAATAGAAGCCGTTAAAAACTGCCTCGTCTCTGTCAGAAGTCATTCTAGGTAATTATGATGAGCCTAAATTCGAAGTATCTAATCAATGCTTCATTTGATAATGTTAAAAAAATTGCAGCCTGTCAGCAACGATCTTCGATAATTCTGAATGCAGTAAACTATGAGTACGTATGCAATGAATTGTTTGGTATGGATAAAAAAATATATAATATGTTGTTGTTTCTCATCCCCGAGACAGCAGAGCTAGATCAGGTCTATGAATTCATTCACTCTGAGGAAGTCCAAAACCAACAGGGAATCTTGAACCAAGTCCTGCCTGGTAAGCTCCAAACAAGATAAAATCTGACCTGGGGAGGCCTGAGCAGAAGAACACTTAGGGCAAATTTCGAAATGTTTAATGCCATCGACAAAAGTCAATGACATCAGATGACCACTGAAGAAACGAGTAAGCGCTGTTTGATCTCCTCTACTACTGCCCCGAACCAAGGAGCCGCCAGGGTATTTGCTCTGATACCAAGGGGGCAGCTGTGGTATCATCCAAATAGCTTCATTCTTTGCTTTATACTTTGAAAATAATTCCAAATAAGTAAGAGGAGCGGCAGGCGTTGTAGTTTCGCCAGCACCAGCCCTGGCTAAGCTGTCCGCAATTTCGTTCCCAGTAATGTTGACATGAAATATAATATAGATAGCTTCATTGCTTCTATAGTCTATCCATCTAGGATAATTCTGACTACCCTAAAATCTTTTCATTCATTCAAAATTTCATTGAAGGAAGATTAAAAATTTAGAGTTGACTGCCTCGTTTCAGTTAGCATTCTACTTAGACAAGAAACAGTTAATAAAATCTTTCATCTCTGCCTTTGTCTCAGTTTTTTTCACAGTAAAATGTTTTATTTTGTTTTATGCCTGTAGACATTTACCCGGCAGCACTACAAAGAAACATCCCATCAGTTATTTGGCGTTTGGTGAGGGACCTAGAAGATGCATTGGAGTAAGACTGGTTAATATTACAGCTAAAATAATAATTGCAAGGATTTTGCAAAAATATACAGTTGAGCTTGTTGAAAATCACGAAAAGGTATGTAATCGAATGAACCGGTTATAACTAGTAAGTAAGTAAAACAAATTTCTTTCCGAACACAAGAGTGGTGAAAAATAGAGAACTAAAAATGAAGTAAATGTGGCTTTCTTGAATTTTGTGACTTTTTAGTACTTTAAGGTATCCAACTACGTTTGGAACTGTGAGTTTAAAAAGACGTATAAATGGATAATTTTCATGATATTTAGAGTCATTTAGATTAGAATACATGTATAAAATTGTTTTAAGGACATTTCGGCAAAAAAATTATTTAAATACAATATTTCGGCAAAAAATTAACTTAGAATAACCTTTTTTCCAAATGTTCTCCTTTTGTGAAAAATGCTTTTATTATAATAATATTTTACCTGTATACAACTCAGATCTCTATACAGAGGCTCAACCATGAATTTAAAAAATTCACTTTATTTTCAGGGTTACAACCATTTGAAATAATTATCGGCGTTTTTTTTCTTAAAATGTCTCCCCTCGGTTGTCGTAAAACATGGATAAACCCACTCCTAAATTATATATTTCCAAAATTCTAGTTGAGCCACTGTACAGAGGTCTGAGCTATGTACAGGCAAAATATTATTCTAATAGAAGCATTTTTCACAAAAGGAGAATATTTTGAAAATGGGTCATTCTATGTTTCCTTTTTGTCAAAATATTATACTTAAATAATTTTTCATTGTTATATTATTCTTAAAACAATTTTACATACATTTTCTAATCTAAGTGACACTAAATATAAATATTATCCATTTATACGCTTTTGCAAAATCACGGCTCCGAACGTAGTCGGATACCTTAAGACGAAACAATGTAGTTAAAGTACATTCCAATTCACCTTCCTCTTTCTGTATATTTTTTCAACGTATATATATATTTATCCGCATCATAATTTTAAAGAAATAATATATGAGAATGGTAAAATAATATTAAAAATACATTTTATAAAGATATTTGGGGAAGAAGAAGATTATATATATCTTCCTTCTAACTCAACCTGCGGCACACCGAGTGTTTTTAAGTGAACGGCTATGACCTATTGCTCTGAGAAATTCGGTTATTTAAGAACAATGTATTAAAAATTTGGTGGGAAATTTTTTGACAAGAAATCAAATATATCAATTTTGCTTTTTTGCTGTCGATGTCGTCCGGCTGCGAATGGATATTCTTAGTCTATTTATATCGGTTACGGTTAGTGATAACAAACAACGGAAGAGTAGTGACAATTTTACGGTTGGAATTATTTTTTAACAATCTTTCATACGTTGCAAGCGAAAAATATTAAAATGGTTTCGAGGTTGACTGTTTTGTAGTAAAATACAAAAGCGGATCAGTACTTGTTTGATTTGTCATGAAAGTGCTGTATTTAGAAATACCAGTAAACAGGAATTATTCAATAGCACTTTTCCTTCAAGATCTCTTTCAAGAGATGTAAATAGGCTTTATTGAATAATTTTTTGCAGCAGCAACAAAGTGTTTTGTGGTAATATCACAGCGGTAAGAAAGACATCCTATGAAGTTTGATGTATTATTGGTAATCATATGAAATCATTTACTGATGTAAAAATTGTGAAGGAACGCTTCTTAAATTCTTTTAATTTAGTGTTAGTGACAAAAATGAAAAAAAAAATACATGAAAATTAATAATTAAAAAAAAAGAACAACACAGGAGGCATAATATTTTGATCAATTTTCCACATTTGAAATTTTCAATGTTATCTTGGTCACGTGAAATAGATAAATATGTATGCGTCCCGCGTGAAATGGCTGACATATTTATGCTGCCCAGCAGAAAAAAAGCTTGACTACCCCTGTTCTGCTATACTTAACTAAGTGGGGGAAATTGATCATCTTGTAGGTTTTAAAGTGACAGGCCATTAACCCTCTAAGCGGTCTGCATGTAAAATTCTGCCATTCTAGAAATGCTTCGAAAATGTACCGCACGTATTTTTTTGCTTTCAAGTAAGATTCTCAAACACATATTTTATAAAAAATGGCTCAACCACTTTTGAGAATCTTACTTGAAGGCAAAAAAAGCATATCTAGAATGGCAGGATTTTAGGTGAAGACCGCTTGGAGGGTTAAATCAGTGCTTCTCACACTGCGAGGTGAGCTTCCTAAGGAGCGTTATAACACTATGCGCACTATTAATAAATATACTATCATCTGTTATAAATAAATTTTAATCAAAAAGGAATCAGTAAAAAAAAAACATTCTTCGAATTCGGTAACTGTAAGTTCTGATCAATGATAGTAAAAAAGTAGGAGTATTTGTTTTCATTTCATTTTATATAATTTTACTTATTTTCTTCTATTACTAAACAGCATCAAAAAAATTTTTTAGGTTAAATCTGTGTTAAGAGCTTTTACTATGGTTCCTGAAAACGTTTACGTGAAATTAAAACCAAGAACTTGAAAAACAGAAACTGAAATTGACTTAGAAGCATAGTTTGTTGTTTCTTTGGAGAAGCCACAAGAGAAGGAGAGATAATGTCTAGCAAAAATTTGTTGATTATAGAAGCATTTTTGTGATATGGATGTATTCATATTTTACTGTAAAACATTTTACTTTTACCTAAAATATAATAAAAATGATCATTGCATAATACAGATGCCGAATGAAGGAAGCACAATGCTCTGCTTTTAAGAAATGTTTTATATTGTTCTTAAGTGCACAACCTTTAGTCCGTTTATGGTATTTATACATATCATACCGTCGACTAATTTCACTAAATAAAAAGACATCACCAAATCTTGCCATTGTCTACTTGACTTGAATGGTTTACTACCATTGGCAGCCTCTTGCAGCATTGGGTGACATCTTTTAATGTGACGACCTTTGTCTTCGGGCGACGGTATGATACGCAACTAACAATTTTCCATACCGTTACATGACAAAATAAAACTAATACTTTTACATTTCACCGGTGCAGGTGATAAAGTAGCCAAAATTATACAACCGACGCCACAAACTGAATATTCTTACTACTAACTATATATACTAACTGTATTTTCTTAGTGTAACGTATTTTTCCTAAATACGTCAAAAGTGAAGGAAAAATCAGTGAAAACTTGGGTTTTTTTGTAGAACACTTGTTTTGTATACTGTGTGTTGTCGCCCATAAAATCTTCTTGCCGAGATTTGCACCAGAGAAATGGAAAAGTACTATAAATGTTAACTAATATCAGTATATGACGGAAAATAAGTGTGAATTTTCATTTTAGGAAGCTCATGTATTGTAATTAGTTATAAAGTTTTGTTAATAGAATAGCTTAAATGAAAATAAATTATACAGATATTAATAACTTAATAAAATGTTTAGAATGAAGATATGTAATATCCCAGGAACGTGCGAAGAACCCTGTTTATCTAAAACATGTATTTTTCCAAAAGTAGTGAACGATGTAAACTTGATCTGTACTGTACGTGATAAATATTAAGTTGTAGATTGAAAAGGAAGCTGTGATTCCGAAATACTTTAAACAAATTTAAAATAATTTCATTAAAACATATCAAACAGTTATTCCATTTAGCTTAACTCATTTGTAATGTGATACATATAATGTTACATCTGATGTTTATAATTTAACTAATATTCTTGTGCGCTTTTTTATGTGATACCAACTTGCTGAATTATTATCGCTGTATTGAAAGTCCACTGCAGCTGTTTGTACAATTGGCCCCATTTTTTTCTCGCGTGCCTAGGCTTGGGGATTTTAACGACACAAAATATAATTTATGACGTATTTTAAATAAAGAAAAAATATACCGATTTATTAAACCGCAGGTTTTTATATATAAGAAAACAAAAGTCGTATTCTCTTAACTTTCTTAAAATTTCTTTTTATCCTGTCCATCTGTTTTAATATAAATACATGACAACGCATTTATAAAAACATACTTGAATGGAGTCAGTCTTTATTATGAGATGCTAGTTACGTATGGAAAATGTATAAAAAGGTCTTTTAACTCTAGTCTGAGCCTTTAAAATGTTTAATCATTTTTGAACTTTCAAGTAATTTAGTTCAATTCTTCAAAAATAAATACTGTTTCATCATTTTAACATCACATTCCAAAGTTGACCAAAATAAAACGTTTAATAATCTACTTTTAATGCTTACCTCTCATAAAACGATTTTATGCGTCTTAATACCATACGTCAGAAATATTCCTGTGGGTATAATTAATACGAAACAATCTCATGCTAGTACTCCATGTTTCTTTGATGAGTAGAAACGAAATGTTATGGCTATGTCTGGTAAAATTGAAAACCCAATAATGAAAACATATACGAAATTGAATTCAGAACATCAAAATCTTGAAGAAGGAAGCGGGAGCCATTCAATGAACAATAGTATTTCATTATACGTAAAATAATGTATTTTGAAAAGGTAAGCATTCCTTAAATTTTATAAATATTGTTTTATTTAAAATTTACACAATTTATGCAAAACCATACCCGACTACATTCCACAACATGGGTATGGAAAAACTTACTCAAAAACAGGCAAAAGTACGTATATAGTAAATATTTCGTGACTGAGATAAGTGAGGTGCCAATTCAGATGTCGTTTTCGTTACTTGACGAAGCTCAAAAGTACAAAGTTGTCACCAATATCCCTCGGATAGTTTTAATATGTCTCATTCATAAAAAAATTATTCAATAAACCCACATCGTTGAATAAAATTACTCAAATATTTTCTTTCATTTCAATGTTAAATGATTGTTTTGCTGTTGTGGTTGCAATTGGTATCCACCTGTATGGTGCCACATTAAAAAGTCATACTATCCCCCTGGGAATGTACTAGGTCTGCAGTGATAATTACCAATTCTGAGCCTCATTTGAAAAAAAAATGTTATACGATAGAAGGTATGGGTCTAAAAATAACAATTTTTGAGAAAATGACTGCCTATTCTAAAAGAAATATCTATTTAGACAATGGAGATAAATAAAACATGCATTACATCAGCGTTTCTCAAACTGTGGTGCTTGCCATCATTGGAGGGCGAGATAACTCTACAAGGGGAGTGCGAGCATATTGAAAAGTTGAAAATGAAAGATTATTTAATATATATATATATATATATATATATATATATATAAATAACAGTGAAGAAGTACTAGAACCTACAGTGCTAAAGCAGGAAGAAATTGGAATTCACCAGGCATAACAAATGTAGATACAAAAAAGTCTTTGGACTAAACTGGAGACCTATTATGATTTCTAAAGCTGTCGCTGAATTAGGCCAGTGAATTAGGGTTAGCAATGCTTTACGGATCCTACCTTCCCCGTTCAGCAGACATAATAGGAAAAAAAAAAGTTAAGCCTAATACAACACGTGGAAGAAAAACCTGATAATATATTAAAATGAAGCTAAGAAAATAGAACAATAATGAATGTCACAAGAAGAGGAATAAAAATAAATAAATAAATAAAATAAAAAAATAAAAAAAACTTAAGTGTAAAATAATTACTGGAAATATATATATATATATATACATACACACACACATATATATACAATAATTTAATGAATGTAGGTAAACAAAATACATTATGGCATAGTAAAAAATAAAATACACAATTATACTGATGTAATACACTTATAAATGTATCAGTACTGCACAATATATTTTATAGTTAATTTAAAAACACTAAATTAAGAACATTAATAATTACCTATGAGTCTTACGGCTTGTCAAACAAAAATTAACACTTATCTTGACAATTTGTACGGTTTATAATTATTCCCTAAATTACTGAATGAAAGCTACGCGATTAGCTCCCCAACGCACCCATTTTACACGTAGGTGCGCGTATGTGATGTATTAAGGGGGAGGTGGGAGAGAGAGAAAAGGAATAAATAAACAAATCCTCTGAAATAAGTAAATCCTTTACAAACTCTGTAAAGGTTCTTTTATTGCATTCTTAAATCTTCGGAATAATTTTATGGATAGCAGTACACAGAAAATATTGAATATCGGAAAGACGTATATATACGTCCGGGGCAACTAACGCTTTCTCTGACCACAACCTTTGCCCTGAAGTGGTTGAAGTCGTATTGTAGCTTTAGTATCAAAGTGGATTATTGAATTAAATTCATTGTTATTGTATGGAGGGGGCACGATGAAAACTATGGTTAAATATTGGGTCGCAATAATTGAAACTTTGGGAAGCACTGCATTACATAAAAAATGGAGGTAAGTGATAAAAGTGAGTCATAAAGTCTGAGCTTGATACATTGCCAGAATTATATTTCCAAATCACAGAAAATATAGTCTAGAACAAAAATAAACTGGGCTAATGCTGTTCCAAATACGTCAGTACACACTCATATCTAGTAAACAATTGTCAGTAAAAAGATTAACAACTAAGGAAAAAAAAATCAATCTTTAAAAAAAAATTATAAATTCGACATTTTACAAATGAATAAAATATTGCGAAAATAGTGATATTTAAAAAAAGAACTTTTTTTTTTCTCTATATAATGAAAGTAGATTCATCAAAAAGTTCAAAAAGAAAACATGAAGAATTGATAAAGAGCCTTACAAAATAAATCTTGCTCAGGTTTCAAACCTTATCAAACTTATATTTCGACATCATTCGATAAAAAACGGTGACAATACCTACCTTCCGGCATCTAAAAAAACCAACTACTTTAACAAATCACTGATAGCCGTAGGTATATTTTATCAGTACGTGTTACCCCTTGGATATTTTTAGAAATATTTTTCATCTAAGAAGATTTCGAAATTGATGTTTTTACAGCACCGATAAGGAATCTTAAACTTTGTCGAGGAAGATAGCAAACGGAATACATTCTGCGTTCATTTGCATATTTACATTCCACTTTGCAATCTTATAACAGTTGCCAGACAGAAAATGTAGGTCTCAGGAGATGTTAGAGAAGATAAATTGCCTTAACCATCAGGAAAGCTGGCACTTTTAGAAATATATGCAGTGATTTTTTTTTAAATCTCACACTGAATGCATTTGGCAATTTGTCTTGAATCATTTGCTATGTCGTCCCTCTTTGGTATATAGAATGCGTTCGAATAAAATAAATGAAGCTATTATGCTTTTAGTAGAAGATTTCTGAATTTTAAAGAAATAAGGGTAAAAAGGAAATAATCTAAAGTAAATTTGAAGTTAAATTTTATTTGGAACCAATCAAATTGCGCACGTATTTGATGCCATGACCTTTTTGCTTCGGTGGGTATTTCATGATGGTATTTGTGATATCTAAATCCCGGCATTAAGCTTTCGATTGTACAAAAAAATTACTCATAGCCCTAGTCTCTTGATTTATGATGGGTAGAAACTGGATTTCTAAAACGGAACTACCTGTTTTACTCCCCGTTAATCCCTCCCCCATGAATTGATTTCCGCGAAACCCCTTTTAGTGGATTTCTATTCAACAAAAGAAATATGCTTATCAAATTTCATGTCCCAAATAGTTCAAAAAAGGGGGAATTTCTTTTATTTATATCGTCCTCGTGACCCTAATTGGAAGCTAATTTCCACAACACTTGTTCGGAGAGGATCTCGTTCCAACAAAATAAACTGACTTACCTTATTCTAAGTGTGTTGATTCAGCAGTTCAAAAAATGAGATTTTTTTTTTGCCTATAGCGACCCAGCAAGCCCCCTTGGGAGTCGATTTTCTCAAAACCCGTTCTTAGTGGATCCCTACTCAAAAAAAATAAAAAATATAAAAAAAATAAGCTTATTGCAGTGCTTCTCGAACTTTCAATATTGGCGACCCAATTTTCAATCATAATTTTCCTCGCCCCCCCTTCACAAAATAACAATGTATTGAATGCAATAATAATGTCTTTTGACGTTAAGCTACAATATGATTTTAATCATAAACTGTACGAGTTATCAAGATAAGTATTAAAAATTTTGTGTATAATATTGCATATGACAAAGCCCATGGGAGTCACTAGTAATTATTAAACTTGTTCTTAACTTAGTATTGAGGGATTAGTTATCAAATATATTGTAAAGAAATACATTTATAAGTATATTATATCAGTTTAAATGTGTATTTTATTTTTTATGATATCTGAATGTGTGTATTTTGTTTTGCTACCTTTCAGTAAATTTGTAATTTTTTATTTTCGACTTTGCAATATGTTCGTGCCCCCCTCATAGGTTTATTGTGCCCCTTAGGGGGAGCGCCCCACAGTTTGAGAAACGCTGGCCTATTGAATTTCAAGCGTGTGGGTTCAAGCCAACGTTTTATAAACGTTGAACATCTTTACGAAATTTTATCTAAGTTTTTGACGAATAGAATAAAAACTACAAGTTATTTTAATGTCAGTTTTGAATTCAATGTAGAGCACGTGTTTGTCTTTATCATGTGACTGTCATGAATTTAGTCCATTGGGCTTTCATCAAAAAATTCTCCATTAATTATTTGCGTGCGTGATTATTTCCTATTGTTTTGTGTCATAACAATTACTCTTATCGTAAATGCGGGTTCGAGTCAGAATCTCTCTAAAGTGGAGCCCTCAGAGCTAGATATTTAAGACTTTGGGAGAAAGTCTTTAGTTCCTGAGATATCGCGAAGAGTGAGTCACTTTTTCATATATATTCAGATTTTATGTATACAGTAAGAAATGAGCAATTAGGGAATAATAGTTGTGAATTTAAAGAAACTAAATAATATTTTCAAACATCTCAATTCAGCGTTTCTCAAACTGTGGAGTGCGCCGCCCTAGGGGGACGTGATATCACTGTAAGGGAGAAGCGAATTTATTGAAAAGTCGAAAGTAAAGGATTTAAAATAAGTATTAGTTTACTGAAAGGAAGTAAAACAAAATTCATTCAGACATAATAAAAAATAAATGCACATTCACACTAATATAATATGTGTATAAATGTATCAGTACTTCACAAAGTTTTTGATAGTTAATTTGTCAATGTTAAATTAAAAACAAGTTTAATAATAACTAGTGCTTCTCGTGGGCTTATCATGCACAAAATGTAATACTTATATTTTGATGATTTGTATGGTTTATAATTAATGTATTGTAGCTTTTTAGTGTCAAAGTATATTTATATTGTGTCAATGCATTATTATTGTATGGGGGGGAGGGGGCGCGATGAAAATTATGATTAAAAATTGGGTGGCAGTTATTGAAAGTTTCAGAAGCACTCTGGTTTAGTTCATTTATTTATATATTTCAACCAATTAGTCCTAATAAAACTATTTTTTATTTCTGAAAATATAACATTTTATATAAAATCATTGGAATAATTAGAATACTTTATTTTTCTTTTAAAGTGCTTAATAAAATATGGTAATGGCTAAGTTTATTTCAAAATAATGGCTTATTCAAATGAATACATGAGTTGAAGGAAATGAACTTCATAGTCCAAAGCTAGGGTAGAATTAATATTTAAATCTGTTGATATCAGAAGGTGTTCAGATACTACGTTAAAGGGGCCACATTTTAAGCTTCTTTAAATTTATGCACTACAGCCGCGTAATTACTCTGCGTAAGTGTCTTCGCTAGAATCAGGATTCAAGCCAGTGATTTGACCTTGATTTCACACGCACCGAAAATTGTACTCTTAATCATCTGAGGTATCATTTCTATGTAAGAATATTTAAATATCATTCCCGCGTCAAGAATATTATTACGTTAATAAAACAAGGATTTTAGGTGATAAGTTTTATTTTTATTTTTATCTACCTGATAACTTTTTCTATCACCTTAAATATCATGGATTCCAGAAATATCCTGAAAATTGTATTAGGTGGTTAAATATTGCAAGCGTTTTTAATAATCGTAATTCTAATTAAATTTGGTATACACATATATACATACTTGTATATATTTTATCACATTATATTTTTTATAATAAAAACAAGAATGTGCACATACTAACAATAAAATAAAAGCACTTCCAGGCAGAAAGATTTAATTTTTATAATACGTTACATAAAATGAAAATGTATAACACAAAATATCTTGACAGAACGCACATTTACGAGATTCTATGAAAGATTTTATAATTATATAATTATTTTCTGAGAGGTTTTATTAAATTCCTATATACAAAAATAATTTTTTTGAAATTTTTTTAATAATAACATTGCTTTTGAAATTGGAATACAAAAATATGAAGAAAAGCAAAGAAATTTTTAAAATGTTATATATTTGCTTCTTTTTTCAAAATATACTTATAAATTTTACGATAACTTAGCAATAAGTTCCCATCAATTCTACAAAAATTTGTCTATATTCATCCAATTGCCATGAATAAACAATATCAGTTTATATATATTACCAATAAAATAGAAGAATTCATTCAATTTCTTCCATTAGTTCACAATCTCCCAATATATAACTAGTTCAAATTTTCAATCATTAATAATATACATTTTAAAGCGCTGAATTGAGTTGAAATTTTATATACACAATCATTTTGTATGATATTACGATAATTTAATTATAATTAATAAAAATTAATGGATTTAAACTTATTCAAAGAATTATAGCCACGTTGGCATCGTTTTTGATGACTTAGAGACCATTTTAGCGACTTTTGTCAAAACTTTAAAAGGTTTTTTTCTCACATCTTAAAACACTTACTTGAGCTGAAATTTTCTGTACTTCTGTACTTTTTGGGTGACAATACGATAATTTAATTATAATTAATTAAAATTAATTGACTGAAACTAATTATTCAAAGAATTACAGATATAGAGTCACATTGGCTTTTCATTTTTAGGGACATGGCTCAATTTAAAGGATTTTTTTTCTCACGTTTTAAAGCATTCAGTTGACTGAAATTTTACGTACGCGACTGTTTTGGATGACAGTACGATACTTTAATGATAATTAATAAAAATTAATTGCCGCTTAATATTGTGATTCTGTCATATGTATGTACATATTTATATTAATTGTAACTATTTAATAAAGAATAACTAAATTATAAAAGTTGTCTTTCTTGACCTAAGTAAGAATTGAATTTTTATATTATTTGTTTTATATAAAAAATTATGTGTATTATTGCCAAAATCCAACTATCTATTCATTAATATTGCAAGCCAATTTTAAAAAAATAAATGAAAAAACTTGTTGTTGATCGAAAAATCTTTCTTGGCGTGATAAAACTTTTACTATCCAATTCATTTCATCTTCAAAACAAGAAAAATCTATTTATAGTTTAGGATATTTCTTAACTTTTCTAAAAAAGGAACAAAGGATAATAAATTGATAGGATGACATTTTTTTCTTTTTATACATAACACTTTCTGTGAATTTTTTTTTGTCTATCGTGTATTTTTTAAACATTTTATTGCGTAAGCCTTGAATGGAGTGTGAAGTCACGAGTGGAAATCGTATCTTTTATTTATTGTGATTTAATTTATTCATTTCCTGCTCCATTTTTAGTTTATTTATTCCATATTTAATTTTCTCGATGATAAACGCCGCTGGGGAATTACTTTTGTCTTACTTTTATTTAAGATTCAACTGAAGATGTTTGGTGAGGAAAGAGGGTGTATCTTCAATGAAAAGAAGCAAGTTTCGGGGTCATATCCTTAAGGCCGTATCACACATACTCGTTTCAAGCAATTTTTCGTCCAATTCGTGCAATTTTTACTCAGTTGCTATAGCAACGGCTTTCGAACAACTTTTTGCTAGTGAGGTCAAAAAATTGTTCCGAATAAAAGTTGCTTGAAATTCTAGCCAATGGGGTTCTTCGGCGCCTTACGTCATAAACAAGATGGCGGCTTCGGTTTCGTCTAACACATCAGATATGCCATATAATATTTTAACGGAGTATAATACTTTAAACAGGATGGTGCTCCATTTCTGTTTACATCCATCAACAAAAGAGCAAGTGAAATATCAGAAATAATTTTGGATGTTCATTTTCCGAAGCAGAAAAATCGGCGAGTAACTTTTCAATGTGAAGATAGAGTGTGGCTAACGTCAGAGCATGTCGTTTTGTTTACGGCAAACCTTTCCCTCAGATTGGCCAAAAATTGGACGAAAAAATTGCGTGGAAAATGTGGTGTGATACGGCGTTTAAAAAAAAATTAGAAAACACATTCGTATCAATCAAAGTTAAGTTCGTGGTTCAAATTTCTGTTTCGTTATAGCATACATGGAATTAAGAAAAAGGACAAAATATGATTCTTAATTGAATTTTCTGCCAAATTTCAAATATGGGTCTTTCAATGTCTTGAATAATTCAATCTGCTCAGAAAAAAAATCAAATTGATAATATACACATGCTTAAAAAGTGTCCGAAAATAATGGAGTATTTTCAATAGGTAATGGAGCAATGGTGTAATTTATGAAATTATAGTAGATACTTGTGGTATTACTGCTGGTGCGTGTGTGGTGTTATTCAAATAATTTAATCAATTTGGTCTTTTCCTGGATTTATTGTTGACATTCTATAAACTTCAATAAAGCAATAATCTTAACCAAATTGAATTATAAAGTTAACATATTAGACTGCAATATACTATAGAAAAATCCTAATATTCAGAAGAAAATCCTAGAAAACAACGGCATACACTCTTATGCCGAAGCCAAGATCAAGATTACAAATTATCTGTGAAAAACCACAGCACCCGGTAACGCTGAAGTCAAGTTCAAGATTAACACAACCTATTTAAGGAAAACGTTTTCAAAACTCCATGTATTACTACATTGTTGTTCCCAACTGATTTTATTCCTTACAATAAATAAAGCTTGGTCTAAGTTTATTTTCATAGGTTTCAATCGGAAACTAGCTTCATATTAAATCAACGGAAATGTGGAACCTTTAAAATCATCTGAAGAAAAAAAGTTAAAATACCTCAATAATCTAATGATAAAGATCCAAAGATTTTAGACTACGCTCCACTCACTCAGATCAGATGGTCCCTATAATTCACAATAGTAAATATGATAAGATCGACACTTATACTGGTACCCTATTGTTCACAACAGAGTATTTTAAAATGGTAAACCATATTGAAAATTGTTGCATTAATATCATTTTACTAAATAGTAGTTGCATGGTGATGTTATATATACAGGGTGTCCGGACATAAAATATCCAAAAGTTATGGCTTATTATTACGGAACTACCTGTCAGAAGATAGTAAACTGTTAATCCGTGGATCTGAAAACCCTCCGAGAAATTTTGGGTCTAGTCTAATCGGCTGCACGTGCACGTATTATTCGGCAATCGCAGACGATAGACTTGTTACACTGACTTCATTAGTTAAGATGTGGAAGCCACAAGAAATGGTGTAGTACGTACTTTGGTTAACGGAATTTAAATCAATCACGCGTGTGCATCGACGTATTCGAATAGAATGGAATGTCGATCGTCTGACATCAATATCTATCCCCCTGTGGTAAAGGACTTTAAACGAGACGAGACCATTGGTACTCAAACTGGCAACTATCGTTAAGTTTTCGTGATAGAAGACACTGTTGATTGTGTGCGTAATTAATTTTGTAGGAGTACTGATAAGTCTATTAGGCAACCAGTAATGATATTCCATGCAAGTGGGATTCGAACCCACAAGCATTGGATCTTCCAACGCTCTACTTATTGCGCTACAGGGACACAACGGACGATTTTTCTTTCTATATATGCTGTTGAAGTATTATTTTTTTGTTACAAGTTATTTATTTTCTAATTTAATTAATGACTTAATATTTGAAAAATTGTATTAACATCAAGTGTCATCCGTTACAAGTTTAAAAAATGTATTTGAATTTGAATGGATGAATAGAAAGTATTTTATTAACGATTGACAATTTCAACGATATATATATATATATATATATATAGGGAGAGAGTGAATGAATAGTAGAAATTGAAAAACTAAAATTACTTAAGTTATTAACTCTAGCAGTGCTCTTAAAAAGCATTTAGTTAGCGTTAAAAGAGATTTAATGGCAGAGAGATATTTAAGATAAGTATAGACTTTTAAAGTTTGTAGTGTAAGAAATCATTATATATATATATATATATATATATATATATATATATATATATATATATATATATATATATATATATATATATATATATATATATATATAATGTAGATATGTAATCCTTTTTTTCTTTCTTTTCATGAGCTATTACTTTTGCAGTTTTTGTTATGTGCCATAATTTGTCGGAATTATTAACCATTATAATGTTAAATTTGAAAATATAAAGACAAATTTGGCGCTTACAATGTTACTAGAATCGCAGTTTTGTTACCATGGAATTTTTTATATATCGGTAATCTCCAAACTACTTGAAAATTTCTTTTTATTCAAGTGGAAATCCGGACCTTATCATTTTCTTTATTAATGTTGATGAAATTAAAATTCTTGACTGTTATATTTTTTATGTTTTGCTTGTAATTGTCCTTTATCTATATTTCTGGGTATACAAACTCATGTCCCTTTTGAATACTTTTATAAATCTTTTATTCTGACAAATTAAAAGTAAAAAATTCCCGAACAGAAATCTAGATGAAACCGGAGAACAAATTTCATTAATTAGTATAAATGTTATAAACATATTCCGAAATATTTTCTTATGTGAAACTAATATCTCATTGCAAATTCTTTAAAACCGACTCTAGAATTAGCGAAAAAAAATTCTCAAACTTTATAAGAAAAAAAATCATTATGGAAACTCGAAAAAATTATTGAAAGCCCATTCTTTTGTAATACTTGGGTTAGTTTATTATTAGAAGATTGTTGAAAGATTTATATGTGAATATTTATTTCTTTTTTGTGTGTGTGCAATCTAAAATGAAACTTTTTAAACAGAAACATATGAGGAATTATTTTAACTTGATCACATAAAAGTAAAAATAATTGGAGGCGGATTTTGAATTCATCATAAAAATGTGTGAGTATCCAATTCTGTTTCTCTCTTGTAATAGAAAGATAAATTCAGTTTTCTCTTATATTTTGTGTATAATATATTATTTAACATAAAATATAATAATTAGCCGAAGGAAATATACTGTAGCTTGTGGATTTCTTATAACATTTTCAAGAAATGTTACACCCTTTCTCCTACACCCCTTAGAACCATGATGGATTTAACGGGCATTAGTCCTTACACACAGCGATTCTTCTGTAGTATTAGGGTTTTTACTGATGACCCACCGTGCACGAGATCATGACGATAACCACTGGGCTATAGCGGCCTCATATACAAATATGTCACAGTTCATTTTCAGAAAATTATTACCATATTGCAGTATATATTTTAGACGTTATATAATTTGAAAATTCAATTAACATGGAATAAATAATTAAGATATTTAATCATATTTATTCAGAAAGAGATTTTGTATTGATTCATAATATATATACTATGAAGTAACACAGAATTAGGCCATAACTTCTAGAAACAGTTAGGGAAAATTCCTTTCCTTGGGAACAAAACCAAAAAACGAGGGAAAATGATTAAACAATTTAAACTTTCCATCGGGAAAGATTGAACTCCCCCAAAATTTCCCAAAATTCAGGTAAAACCCGGGCCTTGATTTGGCCCCAAGCCTTTAATTCCCAAAGGGGCATCAGAAATAGGGGTATATTTTTTAATTTTCTGGGGTTTGGGTGAACTTAGGGCGTTACGGGTTTTTTAAAAACCCAAAAAGGGAGTGGCCACCGGGGCCCCTTTGAAAAAGGAGGACGTTTCGCCCAAAAATTTTCCTTTAAGCCGGCAGGGGTTTTAGGAAGGGGCCCAAAAACAAAGGGACAGGGATAACCCGAATTTCCCAGGGGTCCCGGGAATTTGTATTATAAGGTTATACCGACCAAATTTTTTCCCAAACGGTTTTCAGGTAAAACCCACCCCAGCCATGTTTAGCCTTAAACCCCTTGTAATTTTTTCCAAAAGGCATGCAGAAATCCGAATTGGGGAATGATATGAAGGGGGTTTCCCCGAAATTTGTTAAGTGAAGGGGTTTTTTGGCAATGGCTACGTTTTTTGGGGAACCATTATTAACGGGCAAACCGGGTTGGAAATTTTTCCCTCTCCCAACACCCAACCCAACAGGAAAGGCTTTAATTTTTTTGCAGTTTGTTGATCCTGGTTTTTTCCCCCACCTTTTTCTTTATATCCCTGGGTTTAAACCAAATTGCATTTTTTGTTTAAATCCCGGTCCTTGCCCACCGGGTTTCCGGATTTTCCCCTTTGGAAAGTTTTTCCAATTAGGGACCTGTTTTGCCATTATTTTTAACCCCCGTCTTTTTTGGTATCCCGGAACGAATTTTTGTATTTTTTATTTTTTTTCCCAAAAATTTTTCCATTAAATTTTCTTTTTTCCCCACCAAATTATTTTTGAGTTTAAGGGGCACTTTTTAAAATAAAATTTTTAAAGGTTTCCGATACTTCCGGAACCCGTTTTTAAAAACCCAAAAAATGAAAAATTTTCACGTTTTTGAGGGGCCCCTTAAATTAAGGGTCCGAAATTAAGAATTTTTTTGGTTTTTGGGCAAAAAAAAAATTTTTAAAAAACCCCCAAATTTTAAAACTTAATTTTGTTTTTTTTAAAATTTTTCCCCTCCTTTTTTGTCCAATAATTATTTTGGGTTATAATAATGAAAACCTTGTCGGGGTTTAATAAATTTTTTGGTTCAAAAATTGGTTTTAAAATTTTTTGGGAATTGGGGAAAAATTTTTGGCACCAAAAATTATTTGGCCGGGGAATCAAAAATTAAGGTTTTTAAAAATTCATTTTACCCTCGGGCAACCCCAACAAACGGGCAAAATATTATTAAAAAAAAAGCGCACGGGAAAAAATTTTGAAAAGTTTATTTTTAAATTTTTAAATTTTTCCCAAAAAAATTGTTTTTAAAAAATTTTTGTTTTTTGTTTTAATTTCAAATTTTATCCTTTAATTCCCTTTTTTTAATAACCTAAATATTTGAAACCTTTTGTTTTTTAATCAATTAATTTTACTAAAATTAAAAGTTAACTTAATAGAGTAATTTTTATAAAGAGAATTCAGTTGTATATCAAGCCCATCGAAATTTAAAACCATCAAAAAATTTTAAGATGAGACTGAGAGCTTGACTTTTTTCGTATTAAGTCTGGTTTTTTTTAAAAAAGAATTTTTAATTTTGGAAAACTTTAATATCAATAAATCCGAAAAAAAATAAAAAACCCTTTTCCCTTTTTTTCCCAAAAAAGGTTTAAAAAAATATCATAACTTTCCCAAGATTTGTGGGGAAAAAAGTTTATGGATGTATTTTGATTTTTTTAAAGAACATAAAGGGGTTTTTATTGTGAAAATCACCCCCGGGAAAAAAAGGGGTAGAATAAAAAAATTTTTTAAAAAATAGATAATGTTTATATAGGTTTCTTTCGAAATACTAACTTATGTGATTATTTTGTGGTTGGTAACTTTTTAAACCCATTTCATATGTATAAATAACTTCACATAAATCCTGACATAAGCTTTAAAGGCATTTTAAAATCAATAAATATATATTTGTGTCTGTGTGGTCAAAGCTCCGTGCAATAGTAGATTAAAGCTAATTGCTTATTAATGAGTACCTGTTTATTAATCTCTCTCTTTTTCTTGAAGCAAATTTTGGGGGGGCTATTTAACGGAATTTTCCGTAATATTGAAATTTTTTTTTTTCCCAAGGGGTTTTGCATTTGGAAACTAAGCCTTTGCAGACACAGCGGGCCCCCCCGGGAATGTGAAAATCATTTCTTGAGACATCATTTTAAAGCGGCTCCCCCGCTGACAAATTTTGATGATTAAATTTAAATTTTTTTAATTCAAATCTTTTCTGTTAAATATTACCGCGTTTTAAAAATTTTTCCGGGAAAATTCCGGGAAAGTTTAAATTATTCAAGGATTTCCCCGTAGACAATAAAAAATTTGGGGCCCGCGGCCATTGGTGACGATGAGATAAGTCCCCCAAATTTATACCATTAGAATGGATTCTTCAAACCCCCCCTCCCCTGAAAAAGGTTTTGGTTTTTAACCTATGCCCTTCCCCCCAACTTTTTCCCCCCCCTTTTCTTTTTTTTTTTTCCCCTTTTTAAAAAATTTTTAAAAAATTTAAAAAAGGGGAAAAAAAAAAAAAAATTAAAAAAAATTTTTTAAAAAAAAAAAAACCCGGTTTTTTTTTTAAAATTTTAAAAAATTTACCCTTTTTTTAAAAAAATTTTTTTCCCCCCCAATTTTCCAAAAAAATTTTTGGGTTTTAAAAATTTTTTTTCCCCCCCTTCCCGGAAATTTTAAAAAATTTTCCCCATTAAAAAAAATTTTTTTTAAAAAAAAAACCCCAAAAAAAGGTTAAACCCCCCCTTTTTTTTCCCCCAAAAAAAACCCCAAAAAAAAAGGGGAAAAGGGGTTTTTAAAAAAAAGGGGAAAAAACCCCCCCCTTTTTTGGGGTTTTTAAAAACCTTCCCAAAAAAAAAGGGGCCAATTTTTTTTTTCCCAAAAAAAAAAAAATTTTTTTTGGGGAAAAAAAAATTTTTTTTTTTCTTTTCCCCCCAAAATTTTTGGTTTTTTAAAAAAAAAAAAAATCCCAAAAAAATTTTTTTTTTAAAACCCCAAAAAACCTTTTTAAAAAATTTTTTTTTTCCCCGGGGGGGAAAAAAACCCCCAAAAAATTTTTAAAAAAACCCCCTTTTTTTTTTTTTAAAAAATTTAAAAACAAAAGGGGCCCCAAAAAATTTCCCCTTTTTTTTGGGAAAAAAAATTTTTTTTCCCCCCAAATTTTTGGAAAAGGGGGTTTTTTTTTTTTTTCCCAAACCCTTTAAACCCCCAAAAAATTTTTTTTGGGGGTTTTTTTTTGAATTTCCCCCTTTTAAAAAAGGAAAAATTTTTTTCCAAAAAAAATTTTTTTTTTTGGGGGGGGGGTTTGGAAAAAAAAGGGGAAAAAAAAAAAAAATTTTGAAAAATTTTTTAAAAAAGGGGGGGGGAAAAAAACCGGAAAAAATTTTTTTTTTTAAAAAAAAAAAAAAAAATTTTTTAAAAAAATTTTTTAAAAATTTAAAATTTTTAAAGGGGGAAAAAGGGGTTTTTTTAAAATTTTTGGGGGAAAAATTTTTTTTAAAAGGGTTTTTTTTTTTTTTTCCCAAAAAATTTTAAAAAAAAACTTCCCTTTTTTTTTAAAAAAATTTTTTTTTTGGGAAACTTTTTTGGGGAATTTAAAAAAATTTTTGGGGGCCCCCAAAAAAAAAAAAAACCCCCCCAAAAAAAAAGGGGGCCCAAAACCCCCCTTTTTTTAAAAAAAAGGGGGGTTTTTGGGGTTTTTTTTTTCCCCCAAATTTTTTTTTTTTTGGGGGGGTTTTTCCCCAAAACCCCCCAAAAAAAAAACCCTTTTTAAAAAAAAAAAAAAGGGGAAAAAAAAAAATTTTTTAAAAGGGAAAAAAAAAATTTTTTTTGGGGGGGGGGGAAAAATTTTGGTAAAAAAAAAAAAAAAAAAATTTTTTAAAAATTTCCCAAAAAAAAAAAAAAGGGAAAAAAAAAGAAAATTTTAAAAATTTTTTTCCCCCTTTTTGGGTTTTTTTAAAAAACCCCCCCCCTTTTTTGGGGGGAAAAAAAAAAGGGAAAAGGGGATTTAAAGGGGGCCCCCTTTTTAATTGTTTTAAAATATTTCTGCTCGTTTGTAGGGAAAAATGGATGAGGTGACATAGAAATGAAAAGTTCTTCTCCAAGTTGTATGATGCGTGGTTGTCGGGGGAATACGATTAATATTAAATTTTATTATTTTTATGAAAAATATATAACTAATATCTTAGTGTAGTATTTTATGCTTATTTAAGCTTATAATAATTATTTATTCAGAAGTATAAACTTTAAAATGGTGTTTCTTAGGGTTTTTTTTTTCGCATTCAAAATACTACTTCTTCCACAAATATTTACCAATCACTTCCATTTTTTCCCTGTGTCTTATATGTAATGCATGTAACAAAATTAGGAATTCATTTTGCTGTACATTGAATACTTTAAAAAAAAATTAAAATGTGGGAAGCATTAGGCTTTTGGTTGGATTTTAGCATATACCGGTTGACTTAAAATTAGTGTGAGCAATTTTAAAAGCCTATAACTGTGGATGGTAAATTTTTATCGCTTTGCTTATGTTATAGTTTAAAATTGAAACCTCTAAATTATCAATCTAACTATTTTTATTGGTGGGAGTAAGTTATGCTACAAAATTAAATTCTCAAACCCGAAAAGATTGCTCAAATTCTGTTTTAAATAAAGCATTTAAAAATCAGAAAATACATTTTTCTAATGAATTACTAACTAATCTTCGAAATAAAATAAAATTTGACTGGCAATCAGAAGCTCCATGGAAAAATGTAGATGAAAGGAATTCCTTAAGGAAAAAGAAAAAAATGTAGCTGAAAAGACTTTCCGCTATAGTAAATACTCTGCCTTAAATAACTTCAACAAAGAAACTATAAATATTGCAATCGACAATTTGTCGTCAGATAAAGAAAACTAGCTGTAAAAAAAGTGAATAATCCAGCCTGCTTTCAAATGTCTGTTAAGACCGTAGAAAAATGATCTCTGTATTTAATATTACGCAAAGGTAGATATAGAGCATGGATAAGTGCGGATTAAGTACTGTTTCATCTGTCATTTATAACTAATAAAACGAATATACAATATATTTAAGGCAAAAAACGTCTAAAAGACACAGGTGTTTTGTAAAATGCAAGTTGGCCTTCAGGTATGGATAGGAATGTCCTCTCAAGGCTTTACAAAACCATTTTTTGTAGAACGAAAAGCTATAGTTGATCCTAAATTCTATCAGAATAAAGTTTTGAAACACTTGATCCAAAAACGTAAACGTCTTGACCCTCAAGGAATCTTTGTTTTGCACCAAGATTCTGCACCAAGTCATACTGCAAAATCAACTATAAAATGGCTGAAAGATTAAAAAAATAAATTTTCTTCCTCCTGAAAAATAGCTACCACCATACCCTGATTGTATACATTGCGATTATTTTTATAGGGATACTTAAAAAGATACTAAAACTGACCACCAAAACCGCACAAAAGCAATAAAAGTGGAAACTGGAAAAATCTCCCCCCCACACTTTATGATCAAAAAGCATTTTAAGCTGTCCGAAATAGTTTACGCAAATGTGTACTATGCCAAAGGAAACCTCGTTGAAAATTTCATGTAAATAACTTAATTCGAAAAAAATATTATGATGCTCTGAAAGCGGTCACACTATTTTTGAATCAACCGATATATCAACATTTTATTGTTTCTTTCTCCAAAACTAATTAAGGTATTGTAAAATTGATTTCTAAAGGTGTTGAAAACATCCTCAGAAATATTACAAATATTTCATGTCAAAAAATCAATTAACACAAAAAGAGTAAAAGTTTAAAAATTTTCAAATTTTTTATGAACAAATTAAATTTGCCAAATTGTGTGAATAATATGTGCAAAATTTTATCTTGTATTATATTCTTTAATCGAAACATTATATGAAATGCTAAAAAATAATTTTTAAATACATAAATAAAAATAAAATGTTCAAAGGGTGCCGAGTCCTTTTAAACACCATCTATTATCCTTTACTGTAAATGTACTATGTTATGTTTGATTGCATTCGCTTAATCTGTTAAAATTTAATTTTTTTAGCTTGCCACCCTATTTCTTGTATATATTCTCCCACGTGTAAAATGCTGCGTCTTTTAGTATCCTTAGATCCTTGTTCAAAAACTAGATTCACTTAGCAATCATTTATTCTTGAACAAATTCAAACTTGATA
Organism: Trichonephila inaurata madagascariensis; assembly: GCA_019973955.1. NCBI lineage: Eukaryota > Metazoa > Arthropoda > Arachnida > Araneae > Nephilidae > Trichonephila > Trichonephila inaurata. The sequence goes on from BMAV01007813.1 coordinate 117,052, forward strand.
TAAATTAGTTAAGACCCTATTAACCTTATTTCTTCGTAAAAAAACAGAAAAGAAAATACCCAATTTACTCTAATTACTATAATTTTTGATAATTAGATATAATTTTGGAGACTAAATTAGTGTTTCTCAAATCGTGGGGTGTGTCCTTAGGGGTGATACCTAGAGGGAGGTAGGAGCATATTGAAAAGTCGAAAACAAAAGATTATTTGAAAAAAATTATTAATTTAATGAAAGTAAGCAAACAAAATACATTCTGACATAATAAAAAAAATTAAAAAACATCTAGATTTATATAATGCACTTATAAATGTATCAGTACTGCATAATGTATTTTATAATTAATTTAAGGGGGTAGGTTCAGAATTTTGACCCAAAAACTCATTTTTCATTTTTCCCATTTTTATAAATTATGAACTTTTACGCTTCTAATGATGCAAAAATTATCATTCTACGTGCAGTGTAAGTATTTTTACAATTTTTGAAAATGTCTTTACCAAATTCGTCAGATTCCACCTGCCACGCCCACTCATATGTAAACAAACATTTTTCTGCATTGTAAGCCCCTCAATTTCACTATTTTTTCATTATTATTTAAAAATACTTTTGAACGGCAACGTGTCTAGTAGAAGAAAATGAAGTGAAGCAAATGCTTGTTTACTATTTGAAACGTGCTGTTGCGTCGAACTTTGGAGTATTTGGGTAGTTTTTCTGCTAGCTACATTTACTAATATTTTAAAAATTTGTAATATATTTCCGGGTAATTTTTGCTTTTAAACATTTGGTTCACACACTGCCATGTTTTAAAAATGGAATTTTAAGAAAAAGAACAGTTTGTTTGCACTCACAGTCGAAGGTAAGTGAACTTCAATCCATTAACAATTGAATGTTTCTGCTTCAGCTAAGAGGCTAAAAACTTGTATGGATTACAGCAATTTTTCAAGAAATGGAAATTTAAATGTAAATTATAAATAATACTTTATTGTCTGAAGCTATAAAAATATCTGTTGTTGTATGTAAAGAATGCAGCAAATAATAGCATTTCAATTATTTTTTAAAGAAAAGTTCAAGGCTTGGCCACAGAATTTCAGGAAACTTGTGGATTCAGCCAACATTTCTAAATACTGATATATATGGTTTCATGTAATGGAAAAGAGTCTAAGTATTATGAAAATACCCAAGGGCTTTCATATGTAATGAGATGCATTGGTAAAAGGTAAGTCTTCTGCTAAAGTTTTGTGTGTGTGTGAGTTATGAATTTACCAACTCCATCGCAAAAGATTTAATAAAAAAAGAATCAGGGTTAGATACAGCTGTGGTAATTATGGCTACGTAGGAGTATGCAAATTACAGCTTAAAGAAGCCAAAGATGTCAACGGACATTCTGATATACCAGTTGCTATTGATGGTACTTGGCAAAAGCATGGGCATGTCTTTGAATGGTGCTGTCATTGCAACAAGTGTTTATACCGACAAAGTGCGTTTGATGCTTCATTTATCAAGATTTTGTAAGTTCCCAACAAAATGCATAATGAGAACTGGTAAGGCTAATCATTTTGGAAACAGTGGAAGTATGGAAGTTTCAGGAGCCACGAAATCTTCCAACGCTCTGAAAGTTTGTATGGTTTCCATGATACACCAAATTTTTGGGAGATGGTTACTCCAGAGCATATAAAGCAGTTAACGAGATGCAGCCGTATGGAGAAACAGATATTGAAAAACTGGAATGTTGGCTATGTCGAGAAACGGATGGGGACTCTACTACGAGCTTTAAAACTAAAAATGAAACGCAAGAAATTAAGTGACAAAAACATTGATGATCACGGTAGACTTACAGACGCTAAAATTGATAAACTGCAAAGCGTTATTATACTGGCTATCAGAAACAATACCGATAATATTAATTCAATGAAGCGAGCCATTTGGGCTACATATTTTCATAAAAGCATCTACAGATGCATATCCAATAACATGGTCTGTGCCCAACAAACTAGTGATACATGGTGTGAATATAACCAAAGCAATTACAACAGGCGAAGTATAAACAATTGCAAACACTTTGCCATCAGCGTACAATTGTATCAAAATGTGTACGGGGTCAAATAATACCCTGCTCAAATTGTATCAAAATGTGTCAACCCTAACCTCCTTGCAAAATGCTTGCTACGGTAAGACACAAAACTGTAACAAAAAGTGTAAATTGCATAGTATAGTCACAGATACCGAAAACATTTTGGTGCGCAATTAAACACATTAAAACTGAATACTGAAGCCATTGCCTCCTACATAAATCAAGGTAATATCAATTAAATGTCATGTTCTTTGCAACATTAGGTATATTTACAGGTTTTACACAGCTCGAGCAATCGAAGAAAGCCGCTGGATCGGGAGAGAGACCACAAAAGCTAAATTATGACATTTTACGAAATTCTAAAGAAGCAAGAGTGGAAAAAAGGCATAAGAAATGTATATTAGAGGATACCTTAGCAGAAGAAAAGAAAACCCAAGCTGTGGAGCTGGTATGTATTTCTTTACTCATAAGTGTTTTTACTAAAATCCATTTTTCTCAAAACTAACTTTTTTACTATATAAGGAACATTTTTTCTAAAACTACTGCATTTAACAGCTTATAACTTTGCATAATTAATAATTACACTCTAATACATACTTAAGTCAAGGATTTTTAAAACAAAATATTCGATCTTGATTTATAGTATTAAACATAATTAGCCCCTCACTGTTTTGAAAAAAACACACATTAGTTCAAAAATAATTTTTTAAAAAAATAACTAGACATCCTATCTATAAAAGCTCAGACTAAAGTATGTATTATGGTTCAAAAGAATATTCACAGTAAAAAATTGACATTTTATTCAATAGAATGTTTATAAATGTTCCTTAAAAATACCTTATTTTAACATTACTTCTGAGATACAGATCCTGTTTCGTGAACCTACCCCCTTAACTATACTAAGTTAAGAACAATTTTAATAATTAACAGTGACCTCACGGGCTTGTCATATATAAAATTATATGCACAAAATAAGACTTGGCAATGTGTACGGTTTATAACTAATCCTTCAACTTCCGATTAAAAATTATGCGATTCGCTCTCCAATGTCACCGTTTTGCACATATGTGTGCCTACGTGGTGCATCGGGGGGTGGTGAGACAGGGAATAAATAAGAAAATCCTGTGAATTAGGTAAATCCTTCACAAACACTTTGAAGGTCATTTTATTGAATTCTAAGGTCTTCGGAATAATTGTGTGGATAGCAGTAACCAGAAAATATCATACTTCGGAAAAACGTATATATACGCACGGGGCAATTTACGAACTGGTTGAGCGAGACTATTATATACTCCGGCTGCACTTAGGAGGTTAAAGTCGCATTTTAGCTTTAGTGCCAAAGTATCGTATCATCGAAATCAATACATTGCCATTGTATAGAGGGGGCGTGATCAAAATTATTATTGAATATTGGGTCGCAAGTATTGAAAGTTTGAGAGTCACTGCTTTAAAGCAATAAAATAATTTCCACGCTCCTGATTGGGAAAACTACCCACTGTGCGACGTCTACTTCAGCGATAAAAGTTGAAAAGTCACGGTTTGACAAATGTAAAAAGTAAAATAACTTGACACTTTGGAAATTGTACGTAAGTAATTTTGGGTATATTATTTGAGGCTGGTACCCGTTTTATTTGCTTATAAGTATATTGGATAAAGTCCTTATAGTATGACCTATACGAAATTACTTAAGTTTATCTCTTCATTGATATGATTGCGGCTATAATTTTAGTCATATATTAACATGAGATAAGTTTTACATTTCGTCTTCTTGAAATGCGCAACAGCCATTTACAAGCCTTGGGTGCCTCAATCACACGCTCCTTCCAGCGTCCTCTATTTGTAGCGATTCCTCTCCAAAATTTTTAATTTCCAAATCAAGTCTTTCTCAATGTCATCGAACTACTACTTGGTGGTCATCCTTTAGCTCGGTTTCCCTTTTTAAATGTCAAGATCTTAATGGGATTATCCTTCAAGTTTCTCCAAATATGGCCAAGTCATCTTAATCTATTGTTATGGATGACTTGTATTTTTTGTGGTTGCCGATAAAGTTTGTACAAGTCAAAGTTATATCTGGTTCTCCCCCATCCTCTTTCTTGCATTGGATTAAAGATGGCTTTGAGAATTTTTTTCATAATGTAAGACAGTTAATAATAGTGTTTCGTAAGATCTTAATTTAGTTTTGCAGCTGATTATATTAGACTACTGTGTTCTAAGCCTGTAAAAGCATTTTTAGCCATTGTGATTCTGTTATTAACTTATGTTCTTAGTTTACTTTCATCATTAATTATTATGACAAGATATTTTAATTCAAAAACTTTTTCGAAGGTGTAATCATTAATACTCAATCATTTACCAACATGGATGATATTTACTTTAATTTCGATTTATCCTTATTGACAGATAAACATTTTCACGGAGACCTAATTCAAGCAGCGTATGGAGCTAACACAAGTACAGCGGCATATGAATAAGTATTCTTTATATTTCAACACATTAAGTTGGAAGCTTCTTTGGCATTAGTTCGTACAATACGTGATGTGGAAAATACATTATACAGGAAAAAATATTTCAGATTTTTTTTTACTCGCCATCGAATTAGAAATGAATAATATATCGATATGTGAACTTTATTAATATATTAGAGAGAAATCGGAATATTATACAACTAGCATTAATTTTTAATCTGACTCAGAGTGAGATTAGTTTCTTTTTTTACTATCTGTTCGATAGTATTAGATAAATACAACTATAAGGTTTCACACTGGAAATAATATGGATTTGAAATTTCGATCAATATATGCTTGCTAATATATATATATATATATATATAATGAAAAATGAATTTAGGTAACAAATATATGATAGAAACCAATCTTGCATATTTAATTCAACTCTATTAAAATGATTTTAAAGGAAATTTTAGCCCGTAGTTTTGGGTTTAACTCTGTTGAAAAGGTAATAATTTTTTAAATTAAGTGGGAATTCTGAACAGAAACAAATGAGACATCATTAATAATGGCACGCAGTTGCATCATTATATTCTGAATTAAATGCTCAATAGCAATTGCAGGATGATTAAGAAGCACGATTAAAACGTAAAAGTATCTTTCACAATTATATTCAGTCAGCTTCAGAAAATCTTGTTTTCTCTGGCACGAATTTTTATTATGAATAAGGAAATAATATAAAAATATTTTTTTAGATGAATAATTGTGAAATTGTTAGTAAATTATGTAACTGCTATTATATAAATAGAAACTTTGGTGATGGAATTAAAATTTAATTTCGAATGCTTCTATCTAACTACTAGTTTTAAGAATTATGAACTTTTATATAAGTACAGCAAAAATTCCATACCAGTTAATTATGTTTAAATTTTTTGATTATGTTTGTGTTATAAAACTCAGAAATATTAAATAATTAAGACTTTTTTTTCCAAATAAATATTAATTAAAATAATTTTGTGAAGCTGTATTCCCCTGCTTCCAAACATAAAATGAAAACAATAATACAAAAACAGGAATTTGTTACATAACAAGATATATTGATTAGCAAAAAGAGAAAAAAAGCGTTCGTAAGCGTTGATAGTTTGGAATGAAATAAAACTTGTTCCTAAAGTTTGAACCATAAATTCGAATACATAAAACTATTGCAACAAAATAAAAAATTATTCCTAAAGTAAAATAAATGGCTGAATTTTATTTTCAAATACACTTACATTGGTTGGCATTAATGTATCCGACTACCATAAAGTCATGATTTTTTTTAAAAATTAAAAAAAAATTTTATTATTTTGTTTTATAAACCATCATTATAGCTTTATAAAAATACCAAGGTTTTTTATTTTCCATTCCTTTGAACAAAAACTACAAATGTTTCAATAAAAGCAGACGCAATAACTTTACAAAAGGGTGAAAATTTTTGGTTTTTACTCGAAATGTCTTTGTTTCGAAAAGCTCAAACGGGGACAACGATTGTTCAATATGTTTTTAAAATAATTTGCTGAATTTTTTTGTGTTTGTTTTGTATATCAGTAAAGGTATTTTAACCTTCAGATTTATCAATCCCTGTTTTATTACAAAATTTACAGATCTTTTTGTGAATATAATCACTGTTTATTTAAGCAATTTCATATAATAACTAAGATAAACGGTTCTAGTTTTTGTAAAAATTAAAATATCTCTTATCCTGAAGGTCATTTCAAAAAGGAATAGCAAAGTAATACATCAAAATTGAAAAATTGAGAATTTGTTCATTTATTATTTATACAAAGAGGGTCCTGTTAATGTAAATTTTTGTTAATTTTTACTCATTTTTGTAGTAATAATTTATTTTTCTCTACTTAATTTTAGCATTTTTTTCTTAAAATGTACGAAGTAAATCTAAAAACCATAAAAAATCTCCATATTTCCATTTTTACAAAAAAGAAAAGGTTGTCGCAAGTAGTTAGATACCTTAAAATACCAATATCGGGGAAAACTCAAACTATTTAAAAGAAATAAACATTAATGTTTATTAGTTGCAAAGTAAATGAAACAGGAAACTGTTTTTTAATGATTTTTCTTTCAGTTTTGAAACAAAAATTGAAATATTTTCGAGGTTTCAAATGTTTTATATAAGTCGTCAAAAACTTAACTAAAGAACTGTGACTAAACTTAATAACAATCATTTTGTTTAAAAAAAATTGAAATGGAAGGTTTTCTTAAAAATTTATGAAGTTTCCTAGTAGAATAAATAGATTTATATATTTTTTAGAATTAAAGAAAAAAATATATATATAGTATATTGATATTATTTTATCGATTATATTAAATGTTATCTATAAACATTTTTTTATATGAAAAATTCAAAAATTTAAAAAAGTCTTTAAAATTAACTTTTTGGGTTTTTTTACTTATTATTTTTCTTACGTTTTCTTTCGTATTTTGGGAGTTGTAATATTTACATAATAACTGGTAACACCAGTCATTTAAGTAATGGGGGCGCTGAAGTTTAATTAAACGTATCACTGGTGGTGCGATGTGGAATTAAGGTGAATAAGGACCAGGTTCAGCTTTCATTCCCCTAAATCTACAGTTCAAAATCATATGAATAGCTTTGGCATAGTGTAACGGGTCTATTCGCGTTCTTCCTGCTAATCATCTTGGGAAAAAACGGTTTCTTTAGATATTATTCTATTGGAAACTGTTTCCCTAAGAAAAAGATATGACTTATGCAAATCAAGGCTTATATTGAAACATTAGTTGTTAGGTTCGAGGAGGTGAGATTAGAAGCTGTAGAATAGCAGTTAGTGATTAACGTAAAGCTAGCCGAGAGTTATTCGTAAGCTATTTGCTCAACATTTAAGATTGACGATTTGGTCAATTAGATATTTAAATTGGAATAGTGTCAAATTGAAGTAGATTAACTTAGAACGTAATTTCAAATATTTAGTAGGTATATTGCTTGGACGTTCCAAGAGTAAGTGATTGAATTTATAATTAAAATATTCTTTTATCCCGTCTACCTCGATTTTGCTTCCTTATTTATCTAAAGGTGTATTTCCTAACTTGGGTTGTTCAGATTTGTTAGGTTGTTGAGACGTTAATAAAATGTGTTTGTTTTGATTATAGATAATTTCCTTCTAACTCTCGTACTCTGATGAATGGAACAGCCCATCCATTACAATAGATTTTAAGAAAAATACACTTAACAAATGTTCACATTTATGTTTGTGGATTTCCTTAATTCGGCTACACTCATGTACCCCATATTATGTGCAGAAATAGATTATTTTGTTTTTAAGTAAATCAGACGAAATAATTTTATTTAACAAGCATCCACAATAGAAGGAAGCCTTATACGAAGAGAAAAAATATTTATTCTGCAACAGGAAACGACACAAAATTAGAATGCGGTTCTAAATGATATACTATTTTCAAACAAAGTACATTCATTTTAATAAAATACCGTGTAGTTATTTTTCCTTTTACTTGTTTCTTATTCAATTCAATAACGAAAAACATTTAAGAAACACGAAGCAAAACGGAACAAAGCATTTACTTGTAGAAAAAAAAATAAGAACTAACATTTTAATTCGGAAATGGAAAAATATCACGAAAACTTACTAACGACTATCTACTTTTTTCTAGTAAACGGTTAGTAAAAAAAAAAAAAAAATTCGAACTGAAAAAGGGGACTTTAACCAATCCATGGCACGCTGGGCTTATTTCCTTTTTACAAAGGGTGCGGTCAATGATTTTATGCACCCTTTGAATTTTAGCCAGCAAATGTGTTTTTTTACAAAGCCTTTTTGTATTTAGCCCATTACATAAGCAATTTTCGAAAGTCGTGGATCTTTCTTTATGTTATTAAGTTGAGTTATTGGCTTTAAAGAGTTACCTAAAAAAAATAGATTTCTAGTTCATCATGCAATATTTGTTTTTTTTATACTTTTTTTTTTATTATGGGATATTAAAAGACTGTTAGTAAGAAAGTGATGCATATCATCCCCTTTTAAATACAGTAAAACTGCTTTAAATATTTTGATATGATTTTTTTAAATTACTTTTCAAATTCCCTACAAGAAACCTGTTTTATGGGTGATCGGGCCACATAAAAAAACGCACAAAAAAAATTCGAAAATTTCATTAATCTTTAAATAACATAAAAAAAATTGTTTGACATACTATTGAATTCTTTTTATGCGGTGGGGAGGATAGCGAAAAAGTCACAAAAAAAAAAACGTCAAATATTTACGAAATTTTAAGAAATTTCCAAATAAAATAAATAATTACATTTTTGGGATGGAAACATTTTAAAACATTTTTCTCATATAAAGTATGAAAAGTTTAAATTCACATCAGATTCACTGCCCCTCCGTATCCATGCGCATCTTTTGTGATGAATTGTTAAAAACCCCTTTCGTCACTTGAAGGTACAATTTTAACTGATTTATTTTTGGCACAATAAATAAAGTGATAAGCTTTTTGACAACTGTCGGTTGGTCAGTTGATTGTAAACGCCTCAATAACCAGATATGCATGATCAAAGTACTTTTTGAAATTTAAAATTCCTTTCGGAATAGGTATCAATTTAAAAAAAAAAAATGCTTTCTTGATTTGTTGGAAAGTTGATCTCTCCATATATTTCTGACCACTCAAAGAATTCGGTTCTCCTTGTTCATATTCATGATCTATCCAATTATTAATATTGTCTCTTTCATTAAAAGTTTCGTCTTCAATCAAGCGCGGGCTGCTAGCGTGTTGAGAAAAAACAATTGAACGTGTCTTGTCGAGACTGAGATTGTTTATAACAAATGAACAGAACACCTTGAAGAGTATATACGTGTATTGTGGATAGAAAATACTACAGAAGCGCTAAAGCCATTCAAATACATATACCACATAAAAAAAAGATCGCACAAAATAAGTCACACAAAAATAAAATCGCACAAAAATAAAGTCGCACAAAAACACGTTCTACTGTACTTGTGAAAAAAGCTATTAAAACATGTATCTTGGCGAGGAAAGCTAACCAGGACATCATACACATTCAAAAAAATCGATTTTTTAATTTTAGCATTAAAAAAGTGCATATTTTTCTGAATTTAAAAATGTATAAAACGTACATGTTCGTTGATAAAATAATTTTAAAATATCAAAATTAAATGATAAAAATATAAGCAGACGACCTCGCTTCCTTTGACACATTTAAAAAAATAGTTCCTCTGGTGTTTAATCTATGTAAATCATTAATTTGTTTTTACTAGAAAGGAACAATAATATTTTTCTCTTTTTAATGTCTAATTTTTTTTTGAAAATCTAGTTTTACGTGAGAAAAAAGGAAAAATTTCAAGATTTTCAAAACTTTAAAGTTTTAAGAATTTTTCTCTCTCATAGAAATTATGCAATAGTTTCATCAAAAAGTTATTTGAGTATATTTCATTCATTATTTTCCATATATGTACGTTAAATATTTCACATATTCAAGAATGATTTTTATAAAAAAATAGTTCCTAAAGGAATGTTTGATAAAATTATGTTCATGTTCAGCAATAATAAAGGAAAAACAAAATTTTGATTTAAAATTACTTTTGTAATTCTAGAGAATGTTTTAATTATCATTATGAGGTACACAAAATAGGCAGGGAAATATTTGTCAATAGTAGGATATGTAAAAACTTTGTTACTTTTTTTTTTTTCATTTTTTTTTTCAAAGCAAAATTTTTTTTTAGGTCCCTTTTAAAAAACCCCAAATATATTGTCCTATATGGTCCCAAAATTAAATATTTCTCTATGCAGGATACACATGTTCAAAAGGGAGAACCTTTTTTTCTTTCAAAGATTACTAGTTCTGAAGGAAGGAAGGTTCGTTCTGGGTCCCTTTCTTGGAACGGATAACCAATCACCCCAAAACGATCGTCTTCGCGTGATGTTGGTCGTTCATATAGATTCACACCCCACATACCCCCGCCAGTGTTTCGGCAAATAGGCGAACAACATACCATATTCGTGGGGGAGTAAGCGTTGCGTCCGGTGGGTTGCGTCATTCGTGCGAGACGGTTTGAGAATTGCGTCATTTGGGGAGACGACTTGAAAATTCGTCATTTGTGTGACGGTTTGATTGCGTCATTTCTGTGAGACGACTTTGAGAAGTAACGGCTTATTTGCCCAATGTTTGAGGGTTTTTAGTTGTTTTGGGTGGATGATGGCCCCACGACGCTGCGGGGAAAGGGGTGGGTTTCCCTTTCCGGGCCAGGGTCACCAAAAAGGGAAGGAAGATTTTTTGGGTACCTTTCGTTCCGAACGCAAGCGAACCAATCACGCCAAAACGATTGTCTTCGCGTTTGGGTACTGTTCTATAGATATCCCCGCCACAGTTCTATCTATGAACAAATCTATGGTGCCCTTTCAAATATGGATTTTCAAAAGCAACATTTTCGAAATATTTTACTTTTTCAATCGAAAACGTAAAAAGACTGTTCTAGCAAGAAAAAAAAAATAACTATTATGTATAGAGAAGATGTATTGACAGTCCACAAAAGCCAAAACTGGTTTGCAAAATTTCGATCTGTCAATTTTGAGGTTGAAGATGCACTACATTCTGGAAGTCCAGTTGAAGCTAATAAAAACACAATAAAATAATTAATTGATGTAAAGCGGCAAATGATAACTCGAGAGATTGCTCGAAAGGTAAAATTATCAAATTCAACTGTTAATGACCACTTAAAAGGTCTAAGATTAAACTCAAAGCTTGGCATATGGCCTGAGAAATCTCAGGTTCTCGCGAAAAGAAATTTGTGTCGTCACGTTGATGTCTGTGATTTGCTTCTCAAATGTTAAAAAACAAGCAATTTTTGAAGCGCTTCATTACTCGCGACGAGATATGTGTTGTCTATAACAATGTCAAACGCGAGATATTATGGAGTAAAAAATATAAACCGGCTCAAAACATTTCGAAAGGCAATATTCATCAAAGAAAAGATGACGCTATCTGTTTGTTGGGATTTCAAAGCAATGGTTAATGTACTGTCATCAACAGGGCAAACTGAATGGGTCACTTGACTAAAAACGCCAGAAATGGTCTACAGAACAGGTGTAGTGATCGACCAAGACAATGCGAGACCTCATACAAGTTTGGTAACACACAAAAGCCATTTACAGCTTGAATGGGATATAACGCCAAACTCACTATATTATCCTGACCTGGAACCTTCTTATTATTGTTTGTTTATGTCTCCATAAAATATTTTTGACGGTGAAACCTAAACTTCGAATAAGGAAGCCAAATATTAACCTGGATTAGATTTTAGCCAGAAAAGAACAAATATATTATGAGCGTAGAATTATGCTACTTCCAGAATGACGGCAAAAGATATTGAACCAGAATAAACAA
>BMAV01007814.1:0-12609 GCA_019973955.1 Trichonephila inaurata madagascariensis
ACAAAACGAAAAAAAAAAGTAAAAAAAATTTTAAATTTCGGTATTATCCTTTTTGAAGCGTTCGTCTTTTTATATGGGCTTAATTGAAACGTATTTCTCTTTTCTGTGCTTTTGGATCATTTTTTTGTCTTCCTCCAATTCCTACCAAACTTAGTGTTTCTTGCACAGAATTCAACGCTGATCATGAATATGTATGACGCTTGTCGAAATTCCATTTAGTTCAAAATTTATGCCCAACTGTTTCTTTTAAATTCGTCCCCTCTTTCAATAGTCTGTTTCAGTGACATGCCCACCACTATTTTTTTACCCTAGAAACTTACCAAAGTTACCAATTTCACTCGAAATTTGACCAGGAATCTAAATCTTGTCTCCGTTTCACGAAATTCCTGTAATTTTTTTTAAAAATGAAACACATTCTTGAAAAACCGACCTATTTGGCTGGAAAGCCAACTTACCGACCGATTTTAAAAAAGCGGCCAATTCTCACCAAACTTAGTATTTCTTGCACAGAATTCAACCCTGATCACGAATATGTATAGCGCTTGTCGAAATTCTATTTAGTTCAAAATTTATGCCCAACTGTTAATTTGAAATTCGTGCCCTCTTTCAATAGTCTGTTTCAATGACATGCCCACCACTATTTTTTTGTTACCCTAGAAACTTACCAAAGTTACCCATTTCACTCGAAATTTGACCAGGAATCTAAATCTAGTCTTTGTTTCACGAAATTCCTGTAATTTTTTTAAAAATGAAACACCTTCTTGAAAAAACCGACCTATTTGGCTTGAAAGCCAACTTACCGACCGATTTTAAAAAACCTTCCAATTCTCACCAAACTTAGTGTTTCTTGCACAGAATTCAACCCTGATCACGAATATGTATGGCGCTTGTCGAAATTCCATTTAGTTCAAATTTTATGCCCAACTGTTAATTTTAAATTCGTGCCCTCTTTCAATAGTCTGTTTCAATGACATGCCCACCACTATTTTTTTTACCCTAGAAACTTACCAAAGTGACCCATTTCACTTGAAATTTGACCAGGAATCTAAATCTGGTCTCTGTTTTACAAAATTCCTGTAATTTTTTTTAAAATGAAACATCTTCTTGAAAAAACCGACCTATTTGGCTTGAAAGCCAACTTACCGACCGATTTTAAAAAACCGGCAAATTCTCACCAAACTTAGTGTTTCTTGCACAGAATTCAACCCTGATCACGAATATGTATGGTGCTTGTCGAAATTCCAATAAGTTCAAAAGTACACCCAACTGTTTCTTTGAAATTCATGCAATTTCAGTAGTCTGTTTCAATGACATGCCCACCACTATTTTTTTTTACCCTAGAAACTTACCAAAGTTACCCATTTCACTCGAAATTTGACCAGGAATCTAAATCTGGTCTCCGTTTCACGAAATTCCTGTAACTTTTTTTAAAAATGAAACACCTTCTTGAAAAAACCGACCTATTTGGCTTGAAAGCCAACTTACCGACCGATTTTAAAAAACCGGACAATTCTCACCAAACTTAGTATTTCTTGCACAGAATTCAACCCTGATTACGAATATGTATGGCGCTTGTCGAAATTCCATTTAGTTCAAAATTTATGCCCAACTGTTAATTTGAAATTCGTGGCCTCTTTCAATAGTCTGTTTCAATGACATGCCCACCACTATTTTTTTTACCCTAGAAACTTACCAAAGTGACCCATTTCACTCGAAATTTGACCAGGAATCTAAATCTGGTCTCCATTTCACGAAATTCCTGTAATTTTTTTAAAAATGAAACACCTTCTAAAAAAACCGACCTATTTGGCTTGAAAGCCGACTTACCGACCGATTTTAAAAAACCGGGTGTCATTCGAACGAGAGGCCGCCCCCAAACCCAAAGACACTTAAAATATTACCCTGCAATTATTAGAACTCGAGTTATTGCACTTTGGTAATGCATTTCTATGACAAGTATCAGAAAAACATCGAAAAAAAGTAAAAAAATTTAGTTGCGGTATTATCCTTTTTGAAGCTTTCGTCTTTCATATGGGCTTAATTGAGACGCATTTCTCTTTTCCGTGCGTTTGGATCATTTTTTTGTCTTCCTCCAATTCCTACCAAAGTTAGTGTTTCTTGCACAGAATTCAACCCTGATCACGAATATGTATGGCGCTTGTCGAAATTCCATTTAGTTCAAAATTTATGCCCAACTGTTAATTTTAAATTCGTGCCCTCTTTCAATAGTCTGTTTCAATGACATGCCCACCACTATTTTTTTTTACCCTAGAAACTTACCAAAGTGACCCATTACACTTGAAATTTGACCAGGAATCTAAATCTGGTCTCTGTTTTACAAAATTCCTGTAATTTTTTTAAAAATGAAACACCTTCTTGAAGAAACCGACCTATTTGGCTTGAAAGCCAACTTACCGACCGATTTTAAAAAACCGGCCAATTCTCACCAAACTTAGTGTTTCTTGCACAGAATTCAACGCTGATCACGAATATGTATGGTGCTTGTCGAAATTCCAATAAGTTCAAAAGTACACCCAACTGTTTCTTTGAAATTCGTGCAATTTCAGTAGTCTGTTTCAATGACATGCCCACCACTATTTTTACCCTAGAAACTTACCAAAGTGACCCATTTCACTTGAAATTTGACCAGGAATCTAAATCTGGTCTCCGTTTCACGAAATTTCTGTAATTTTTTTAAAAATGAAACACCTTCTTGAAAAAACCGACCTATTTGGCTTTAAAGCCGACTTACCGACCGATTTGAAAAAACCGGGTGTCATTCGAACGAGAGGCCACCCCCAAACCCAAAGACACTTAAAACATTACCCTACGATTATTAGAACTCGAGTTATTGAACTTTGGTAATGCATTTCTATGACAAGTATCAGAAAAACATCGAAAAAAAAGTAAAAAATTTTAATTGCGGTATTATCCTTTTTGAAGCGTTCGTCTTTCATATGGGCTTAATTGCGACGCATTTCTCTTTTCCGTGCGTTTGGATCATTTTTTTGTCTTCCTCCAATTCCTACCAAACTTAGTGTTTCTTGCACAGAATTCAACGCTGATCATGAATATGTATGACGCTTGTCGAAATTCCATTTAGTTCAAAATTTATGCCCAACTGTTTCTTTGAAATTCGTCCCCTCTTTCAATAGTCTGTTTCAATGACATGCCCACCACTATTTTTTTTAACTCTAGAAAGCTCTACTAAAGTGACTCCATTTCACTCCGAAATTTGACCCGGAATCTAAATCTGATCTCCGTTTCACAAAATTTCTGTAACTTTTTAAAATGAAACACCTTCCTTGAATAAACCGACCTATTTGGCTTTAAAGCCGACTTACCGACCGATTTGAAAAACCGGTGTCATTCGAACGAGAGGCCACCTCCAAACCAAAGACACTTAAAACATTACCCTGCGATTATTAGAACTCGAGTTATTGAACTTTGGTAATGCATTTCTATGACAAGTATCAGAAAAACATCGAAAAAAAAGTAAAAAAATTTTAATTGCGGTATTATCCTTTTTGAAGCGTTCGTCTTTCATATGGGCTTAATTGAAACGTATTTCTCTTTTCTGTGCGTTTGGATCATTTTTTTGTCTTCCTCCAATTCCTACCAAACTTAGTGTTTCTTGCACAGAATTCAACGCTGATCATGAATATGTATGACGCTTGTCGAAATTCCATTTAGTTCAAAATTTATGCCCAACTGTTTCTTTGAAATTCTCCCTCTTTTTAATAGTCTGTTTCAATGACATGCCCACCACTATTTTTTTTTGTTACCCTAGAAACCTACCAAAGTTACCCATTTCACTCGAAATTTGACCATTAATCTAAATCTGGTCTCCGTTTCACGAAATTCCTGTAATTTTTTTAAAAATGAAACACCTTCTTGAAAAACCGACCTATTTGGCTTGAAAGCCAACTTACCGACCGATTTTAAAAAACCGGCCAATTCTCACCAAACTTAGTATTTCTTGCACAGAATTCAACCCTGATTACGAATATGTATGGCGCTTGTCGAAATTCCATTTAGTTCAAAATTTATGCCCAACTGTTAATTTGAAATTCGTGCCCTCTTTCAATAGTCTGTTTCAATGACATGCCCACCACTTTTTTTTTTTACCCTAGAAACTTACCAAAGTGACCCATTTCACTCGAAATTTGACCAGGAATCTAAATCTGGTCTCCATTTCACGAAATTCCTGTAATTTTTTTAAAAATGAAACACCTTCTTGAAAAACCGACCTATTTGGCTTTAAAGCCGACTTACCGACCGATTTGAAAAAACCGGGTGTCATTCGAACGAGAGGCCACCCCCAAACCCAAAGACACTGAAAACATTACCTTGCGATTATTAGAACTCGAGTTATTGAACTTTGGTAATGCATTTCTATGACAAGTATCAGAAAAACATCGAAAAAAAAGTAAAAAAATTTTAATTGCGGTATTATCCTTTTTGAAGCATTCGTCTTTCATATGGGCTTAATTGCCACGTATTTCTCTTTTCTGTGCGTTTGGATCATTTTTTTGTCTTCCTCCAATTCCTACCAAACTTAGTGTTTCTTGCACAGAATTCAACGCTGATCATGAATATGTATGACGCTTGTCGAAATTCCATTTAGTTCAAAATTTATGCCCAACTGTTAATTTGAAATTCGTCCCCTCTTTCAATAGTCTGTTTCAGTGACATGCCCACCACTATTTTTTGTTACCCTAGAAACCTTACAAAGTTACCCATTTCACTCGAAATTTGACCAGGAATCTAAATCTGGTCTCCGTTTCACGAAATTCCTGTAATTTTTAAAAATGAAACACCTTCTTGAAAAACCGACCTATTTGGCTTGAAAGCCAACTTACCGACCGATTTTAAAAAACCGGCCAATTCTCACCAAACTTAGTATTTCTTGCACAGAATTCAACCCTGATTACGAATATGTATGGCGCTTGTCGAAATTCCATTTAGTTCAAAATTTATGCCCAACTGTTAATTTGAAATTCGTGCCCTCTTTCAATAGTCTGTTTCAATGACATGCCCACCACTATTTTTTTACCTAGAAACTTACCAAAGTGACCCATTTCACTCGAAATTTGACCAGGAATCTAAATCTGGTCTCCATTTCACGAAATTCCTGTAATTTTTTTAAAAATGAAACACCTTCTTGAAAAAACCGACCTATTTGGCTTTAAAGCCGACTTACCGACCGATTTGAAAAAACCGGGTGTCATTCGAACGAGAGGCCACCCCCAAACCCAAAGACACTGAAAACATTACCTTGCGATTATTAGAACTCGAGTTATTGAACTTTGGTAATGCATTTCTATGACAAGTATCAGAAAAACATCGAAAAAAAAGTAAAAAAATTTTAATTGCGGTATTATCCTTTTTGAAGCATTCGTCTTTCATATGGGCTTAATTGCCACGTATTTCTCTTTTCTGTGCGTTTGGATCATTTTTTTGTCTTCCTCCAATTCCTACCAAACTTAGTGTTTCTTGCACAGAATTCAACCCTGATCACGAATATGTATGGCGCTTGTCGAAATTCCATTTAGTTCAAAATTTATGCCAAACTGTTAATTTGAAATTCGTGCCCTCTTTCAATAGTCTGTTTCAATGACATGCCCACCACTATTTTTTTTTGTTACCCTAGAAACTTACCAAAGTTACCCATTACACTCGAAATTTGACCAGGAATCTAAATCTGGTGTTTGTTTCACGAAATTCCTGTAATTTTTTAAAAATGAAACACCTTCTTGAAAACTGACCTATTTGGCTTGAAAGTTAACTTACCGACCGATTTTAAAACCGGCCAATTCTCACCAAACTTAGTGTTTCTTGCACAGAATGCAACCCTGACCACGAATATGTATGGCGCTTGTCGAAATTCCATTTAGTTCAAAATTTATGCAAATTTTAATTTGAAATTCAGTGCCCTCTTTCAATAGTCTGTTTCAATGACATGCCCACCACTATTTTTTACCCTGGAAACTTACCAAAGTGACCCATTTCACTGAAATTTGACCAGGAATCTAAATCTGGTCTCCGTTTCACGAAATAACTGTAATTTTTTTTAAAAAAGAAACACCTTCTTGAAAAAACCCGACCTATTTGGCCTGAAAGCCGACTTACCGACTGATTTTAAAACCGGTGTCATTCGAACGAGAGGCCGCCCCCAAACCCAAAGACACTTAAAATATTACCCTGCAATTATTAGAACTCGAGTTTTTGACTTTGGTAATGCATTTCTAGCAAGTATCAGAAAAAAATCGAAAAAAAATAAAAAAAAATTTTAATTGCGGTATTATCCTTTTTGAAACTTTCGTCTTTCATATAGGGCTTAATTTAGACGCATTTCTCTTTCCCTGCGTTTGGGTCATTTTTTCTTCCTCCCAATTTCCCACCAAACTTAGTGTTTCTTGCACAGAATTCAACCCTGATCACGAATATGTATGGCGCTTGTCGAAATTCCATTTAGTTCAAAATTTATGCCCAACTGTTAATTTGAAATTCGTGCCCTCTTTCAAAAGTCTGTTTCAATGACATGCCCACCACTATTTTTTGTTACCCTAGAAACTTACCAAAGTTACCCATTTCACTCGAAATTTGACCAGGAATCTAAATCTGGTCTTTGTTTCACGAAATTCCTGTAATTTTTTAAAAATGAAACACCTTCTTGAAAAAACCGACCTATTTGGCTTGAAAGCCAACTTACCGACCGATTTTAAAAACCGGCCAATTCTCACCAAACTTAGTGTTTCTTGCACAGAATTCAACCCTGATCACGAATATGTATGGCGCTTGTCGAAATTCCATTTAGTTCAAAATTTATGCCCAACTGTTAATTTTAAATTCGTGCCCTCTTTCAATAGTCTGTTTCAATGACATGCCCACCACTATTTTTACCCTAGAAACCTACCAAAGTGACCCATTTCACTTGAAATTTGACCAGGAATCTAAATCTGGTCTCTGTTTTACAAATTCTGTAATTTTTTTAAAAATGAAACACCATCTTGAAAAAACCGACCTATTTGTTTTGAAAGCCAACTTACCGACCGATTTTAAAAAACCGGCCAATTCTCACCAAACTTAGTGTTTCTTGCACAGAATTCAACCCTGATCACGAATATGTATGGTGCTTGTCGAAATTCCAATAAGTTCAAAAGTACACAAAACTGTTTCTTTGAAATTCATGCATTTCAGTAGTCTGTTTCAATGACATGCCCACCACTATTTTTTACCCTAGAAACTTACCAAAGTTACCCATTTCACTCGAAATGACCAGGAATCTAAATCTGGTCTCCGTTTCACGAAATTCCCGTAACTTTTTTAAAAAAGAAACACCTTCTTGAAAAAAACCCACCTATTTGGCTTGAAAGCCAATTTTCCGACCGATTTTAAAATCCGGCCACTCACCAAACTTAGTATTTCTTGCACAGAATTCAACCCTGATTACGAATATTATGGCGCTTGTCGAAATTCCATTTAGTTCAAAATTTATGCGCAACTGTTAATTTGAAATTCGTTTCCCTCTTTCAATAGTCTGTTTGAAAAGACATGCCCACCACTATTTTTTTTTTCCCTAGAAACTTACCAAAGTGACCCATTTCACCTCCGAAATTTGACCAGGAATCTAAATCGGTCTCCATTTCACCAAAATTCCCGTAATTTTTAAAATGAAACACCTTCTTGAAAAAAACCCACCTATTTGGCTTTAAAACCGACTTATCGACAGATTTGGAAAAACCGGTGTCATTCGAACGAGGCGACCCCAAAACCCAAAGACACTGAACACATTTTCTTGCGATTATTAGAACTCGAGTTATTGAACTTTGGTAATGCATTTTTTAGACAAGTATCAGAAAAACATCGAAAAAAAAAAAAAAATTTTTAATTGGGTATTATCCTTTTTGAAGCATTCGTCTTTCATATGGGCTTAATTGCACGTATTCTTTTTCGTGCGTTTGGATAATTTTTTGTCTTCCTCCAATCCTACCAAACTTAGTGTTTTTTTGCACAGAATTCAACCCTGATCACGAATATGTATGGCGCTTGTCAAAAAATTTCCCTTTAGTTCAAAATTTATGCCAACTGTTAATTTGAAATTGTGCCCCCCTTCAATAATCCCGTTTCAATGACATGCCCACCACTATTTTTTTTTACCCTAGAAACTTACCAAAGTGACCCCTTTCACTCGAAATTTGACCCGGAATCTAAATCTGGTCTCCATTTCAAGATATTCCTGTAATTTTTAAAAAATGAAACACCTTCTTTGAAAAAAAAACTAACCTATTTGGCTTGAGCCGATTCTACCGACCGATTTTAAAAACCGGGTGTCATTCGAACGAGAGGCCGCCCCAAAACCCAAAAGCACTTAAAAATATTACCTGCAATTATTAGAACCGAGTTATTGCATCTCTTGGTAATGCATTTCATGACAAGTATCAGAAAAACATCGAAAAAAGTAAAAAAATCCTAATTGCGGTATTATCCTTTTTGAAGCTTGCCCTTCATATGGGCTTAATTGAGACGCATTTCTTTCCGCGTTTGGATCATTTTTTATATTCTTCCTCCAATTCCTACCAAACTTACGTTTCTCGTACAGAATTCAACCCCTGATCACGAATATCATGTATGCTTGTCGAAATTTAGTTCAAAATTTATGTCTAACTGTTAATTTGAAATTCGTGCCCTTTCAAAAGTCTGTTTCCAATGACATGCTCCACCACTATTTCTTTTTTTGTTACCCCAGAAACTTCACCAAAGTTACCCATTCTCACCTGAAATTTGGACCAGGAATCTAAATTGGTCTTTGTTTCACGAAATTCTGTACTTTTAAAAATGAAACACCTTCTTGAAAAAACTGACCTATTTGGCTTGAAAGCCAACTTACCGACCGTGATTTTAAAAACCGGCCAATTCTCACCAAACTTAGTGTTTCTGCACAGAATTCAACCCTGATCATTTAATATGTATGGCGCTTGTCGAAATTCCATTTAGTTCAAAATTTATGCCCAACTGTTAATTTTAAATCCGTGCCTCTTTCAATAGTCTGTTTCAATGACATGCCCACCACTATTTTTACCCTGTGAAACCTACCAAAGTGACCCATTTCACTTGAAATTTGACCAGGAATTCAAATCTGGTCTCTGTTTTACAAAATTCCTGTAATTTTTAAAAATGAAACACCATCTTGAAAACTGACCTATTTGTTTTGAAAGCCAACTTACCGACCGATTTTAAAACCGGCCAATTCTCACCAAACATAGTGTTTCTTGCACAGAATTCAACCCCGATCACGAATATGTATGGCGCTTGTCAAAATTCCATTAGTTCAAAATTTATGCCAAAACTGTTAATTTGAAATTCGTGCCCTCTTTCAATAGTCTGTTTCTAAATGACATGCCCAATTACCATATTTTACCCTAGAAACTTCTTACCAAAAGTGACCCATTTCACCTCGAAATTTGACCAGGAATCTAAATCTGGTCTCCATTTCAAGATATTCCTGTAATTTTTTTAAAAATGAAAACACCTTCTTGAAAACCAACCTATTTGGCTTTGAAAGACTTACTGACCGATTTTAAAAAACCGGGTGTCAGGTCTGAACGAGAGGCCGCCCCAAAACCCAAAGCACTTAAAATATTACCCTGCAATTATTAGAACTCGAGTTATTGCACTTGGTAATGCATTTCTATGATACAAGTATCAGAAAACATCGAAAAAAGTAAAAAAAAATTTTAATTGCGGTATTATCCTTTTGAAGCTTTCGTCTTTCATATGGGCTTAATTTTGACGCATTTCTTTTCCGTGCGTTTGGATCATTTTTTCTTCCTTCCTCCACCCTACCAAATCCTAATGTTTCTTGCACAGAATTCAACCCTGATCACGAATATGTATGGCGCTTGTCGAAATTCCATTTAGTTCAAAATTTATGCCCAACTGTTAATTTGAAATTCGTGCCCTCTTTCAAAAGTCTGTTTTCAATGACATGCCCACCACTATTTTTGTTACCCTAGAAACTTACCAAAGTTACCTATTTCACTCGAAAATTTGACCAGGAATTCCAAATCTGGTCTTTGTTCCACGAAATTCTGTAATTTTCTTTAAAAAATGAAACACCTTCTGAAAAACTGACCTATTTGGCTTGAAAGTTAACTTACCGACCGATTTTCAAAACCGGCCAATTCTCACCACCAAACTTAGTGTTTCTTGCACAGAATTCAACCCCCTGATCACGAATATGTATGGCGCTTGTCGAAATTCCATTTAGTTCAAAAATTTATGCCCAATTGTTAATTTTAAATTCGTGCCCTCTTTCAATAGTCTGTTTCTGTCGACATGCCCACCATTATTTTTTTTTACCCTAGAAATTTTACCAAAGTGACCCATTTCACTTGAAATTTGGACTTAGGAATCTAAATCTGGTCTCTGTTTTACAAAAATTCTGTAATTTTTTAAAAATGAAACACCTTCTTTGAAAAACTGACCTATTTGGCTTGAAAGCTAACTTACCGGGACCGATTTTAAAAAAACCGGCCAATTCTCACCAAACTTAGTGTTTTTGCACAGACCAACCCTGATCACGAATATGTATGGCGCTTTGTCGAAATTCCATTTAGTTCAAAATGCCCAACTGTTAATTTGAAATTCGTGCCCTCTTCAATAGTCTGTTTCAATGACATGCCCACTACTATTTTTTACCCTAGAAACTTACCAGTGACCCATTTCACCTGAAATTTGACCAGAAATCTAAATCTGGGTCTCCATTTCACGAAATTCCTGTAATTTTTAAAAATGAAACACCTTCTTGAAAACCGGACCTATTTGGTTTTAAAGCCGACTTACCGACCGATTTGAAAACCGGGTGTCATTCGAACTAGAGGCCACCTCAAAACCCAAAGACACTGAAACATTACCTGCGATTATTAGAACTGAGTTATTGAACTTTGGTAATGCATTTCTATGACAAGTATCAGAAAAACATCGAAAAAAAAGTAAAAAAAATTTAATTGCGGTATTATCCTTTTTGAAGCTTTCGTCTTTCATATGGGCTTAATTGAGACGCATTTCTCTTTTCCGTGCGTTTGGATCATTTTTTTTTTCTTCCTCCAATTCCTACCAAACTTAATGTTTCTGACAGAATTCAACCCCGATCACGAATATGTATGGCGCTTGTCGAAATTCCATTTAGTTCAAAATTTATGCCCAACTGTTAATTTGAAATTCGTGCCCTCTTTCAAAAGTCTGTTTCAATGACATGCCCACCACTATTTTTTTTTTTACCCTAGAAACTTACCAAAGTTACCCATTTCACTCGAAATTTGACCAGGAATCTAAATCTGGTCTTTGTTTCACGAAATTCCTGTAATTTTTAAAAATGAAACACCTTCTTGAAAAAACCGACCTATTTGGCTTGAAAGCCAACTTACCGACCGATTTTAAAAACCGGCCAATTCTCCACCAAACTTAGTGTTTCTTGCACAGAATTCAACCCTGATCACGAATATGTATGGCGCTTGTCGAAATTCCATTTAGTTCAAAATTTATGCCCAACTGTTAATTTTAAATTCGTGCCCCTCTTTCAATAGTCTGTTTCAATGACATGCCCACCATTATTTTTTACCCCAGAAACTTACCAAAATTTACCCATTTCATTTAAATTTGACCAGGAATCTAAATCTGGTCTCTGTTTTTACAAAATTCCTGTAATTTTTAAAAATGAAACACCTTCTTGAAAAAACCGACCTATTTGGCGAAAGCCAACTTACCGACCGATTTTAAAAACCGGCCAATTCTCACCAAACTTAGTGTTTCTTGCACAAAAATTCAACCCTGATCACGAAATATGTATGGCGCTTGTCGAAATTCCATTTAGTTCAAAAAATTTTTCCCAACTGTTAATTTGAAATTCGTGCCCTCTTCAATAGTCTGTTTCAATGACATGCCACCCCTATTTTTTTTTTTTTTACCTAGAAACTTACCAAAGTGACCCATTTCACTCGAAATTTGACCAGGAATCTAAATCTGGTCTCCATTTCACGAAATTCCTGTAATTTTTTAAAAATGAAACACCTTCTTGAAAAAACCGACCTATTTGGCTTTAAAGCCGACTTACCGACCGATTTGAAAAAACCGGGTGTCATTCGAACTAGAGGCCACCCCAAACCCAAAGAAAACTGAAAACATTACCTTGCGATTATTAGAACTCTAGTTATTGAACTTTGTTAATGCATTTTTTATGACAAGTATCAGAAAAACATCGAAAGAAAAGTAAAAAATTTTAATTGCGGTATTATCCTTTTTGAAGCATTCGTCTTTCATATGGGCTTAATTGCCACGTATTTCTCTTTTTTCTGTGCGTTTGGATCATTTTTTTGTCTTCCTCAAATTCCTACCAAACTTAGTGTTTCTTGCACAGAATTCAACCCTGATCACGAATATGTATGGTGCTTGTCGAAATTCCAATAAGTTCAAAAGTACACCCAACTGTTTCTTTGAAATTCATGCAATTTCAGTAGTCTGTTCAATGACATGCCCACCACTATTTTTTTTCCCTAGGGGAAAAACCGTTTCCCCTTTCCTCGAAATTTTACCAGGAAACTAAAT
>BMAV01007815.1:10240-48158 GCA_019973955.1 Trichonephila inaurata madagascariensis
GCTTAAACGCAGTAGTGGATTGTCTAAAGACATTCTGGAAAGGGAGTTTGTGGCACTCGTTCCTTAGAAAGCAGATATAGTAGATATCCTGTATCAGTAGATTTTTTGTAATAAATTAAGTTAAATCTCTATCAATCTGTTGTTTAATAGTACTATTCCTATAATAAATAATTCGTCTGAAAAAGCATTACCTTTATACATTATATCTCTTAAAACAATTTCTTTTATGAATTTCAAATCTCCTATAGCATGTGTGGGATGCTCAACTTTTAATTCACTGCATTAAAAACTTTTACAATCCTGCATACTTTGTAACGAAAATACCGCGTTTAATAACGATAATATACCGTAAAATCCGGCGTATGACGCGCACCGGTGTGTAACGCGCACCTATACTTTCAAGCTGATTTTTTTAATTTTTAGGTATATTCGCCGTATAACGAGGCACCCCGTTTTTAACGAAGAAATCTGAAATATTTTTATACATTGCTTTTATGTTTTGAAATCATTTATTCGAGGTATTATCCCAAACTTTTGAAAAAATAGTATGCTTCTAGAACTACAGCTCTTTTAGTTCGTAAGGCAAGCGTTTCTTTTAAACAAACAGTGTTTCGATACATGTCGAAGAAAAGTTTTTTTTTATTTTCATATCTTTTGCTATTTTTAAAGCTATCATTTTTATACCCGGCGTATAACGCGCACCCTTAAGTTTCGGTCTTATTTTTTGTGTTCAAAATGCGCGTTATACGCCGGATTTTACGGTAGATTATTGATTTCGATTGGAAAATAAGTAATTCATTCCTATGAAAATGAAAACATTTGTAAATGTACCCTAAAATATAATGAAATTAGTAAGAAGTGAAGAAGTACCAAAATAATGGTACACTTGTATTGCTTAATATTTACAAAATGAAAGAGAAAGCACATTTTTAGCTAGAAAAACACAAGCATACATCTCTCTCTCTCTCTCTCTCTCTCTCTTTGAACATCATGAGATAACATATAATAGATACAATTAATCAATGACATTAAATAATTCTAGAAGGTTATTCAATTTAAACTTTTTTTTGTTTATTCGCACTCTTCAGTTCCTTGTTCTTTTTCATAATCTCGTATTTCTGTTTGAATAAGACAGATGAATGATCGAGAATCTGAGATTTTGCAGTTACATTATATAACCTTCTTAAGATTAGACTTCTTAAGATTTACTTTGAAGATAATTTTGAATCATATATTTCAATTTAAGATTTAAAACTTCCAATTCTGTAAACACTATACATATATATTCTTGGTTAGAAGAAATTAATATTCTAAAATACCACTGAAACTGTTGTATATTTATGCTTCCTGGAAAAGAACTTCTGATATTCATTTTAAATCTACGATACAGAGCAAGATGGTTGTTACTTTCAAGTATATAAATAAATCTTTCAAAATATTTTAACGTCTTCAAAAGTGATAATTCAGGAGCAATGAAACAAAAATAGCGAGAATATAAATTATTCATGTAGATTCCCTTTTATTAATGCAAATTGCGAGTGTAGAAATGGAAATAAAAACATATACTCATTTTTCATTATGCATTGAAAATTGTGTCTTTTGACACCCTTAACATTTGTAGAAAATAATTTTTTGTGCAATAAATAAAAAGGCAGCGAGGTATTGATAGCTCGACCAATACTTCCCATAACATCCCGTAACATCATCATAGGACCCGTTTAACTATATCGAAAGCATACGTATGTTCTCCTTGGTGCCTCCAGACGTGATATGTCCATCGCGCTGTGCTGTAAGTTGAACCGGGACTTGTCTCAAAAAATGTCTCCAGAGTTGATCGTCTACAGCAGCTTTTAAGGAAAGTCACAATGATAGTCACCATTCACAGAGTTCATGTTGCTCTATCCATGCGGATATTTTTCTTGCTAAAAATATACCCACTTCCAGACTAAGTCAAACTGACAACATAACTCTCGTGCTTTAATTGCGGAAGGGCATTGAGATTCTGCATGGCTTTCAGTAGTAGCTTACAGATTACCATCGATTCCATCTTCGTAAGATAGTCGTTGGATTTCCCCCAATACACGCATCATTATTCTGTAGAAACAAACTACATGCTCGATATGCATCTATCTAGCCACTTTCAAATTTCGACACGTGCTGTTAGATATTTTTTCTTCTTATACGTGTCATAACACGGTTTTCTCACAAGCAACCAACATTCAAATGTCATTTCAGAATTAGAAACTCTCTGCATAACTTTCCTTTAGTACAGAGTTTGAGAAACGGTTTATTTCTCCTGCATCTTTCAAATGCGCAGCGTATTTATTGTACTATTACATAAAACATCCATGCATGATGTCTTTCCACCAATCACGAGGACCATCCATGGAAGTCATGTGAATTTCGGAATTTCCGGTTGTCGCTTGATATAAAAGCTCCCTTTCTCAAGGAAAATTCTCCCTCTTCTTGCCTTTGTCATGTTGCTCCGCTAGCTCTTTGTATTTGTATTTGTCTGCTACTGCTTTGTGTATGTTTGTTGTTTAAAACTAAAATATTAACATGTAAATTAAAAATGGAACACCTGTCGCCAAGAACATACTTCATCAGTTCAAGACTTCAAAAATATAGAACCTCATTATCAAAAAAAATTAATCAAGCCTTACCAATTCACCGGTCATGATATAGGAAGAGTCCATGATCATATTTCAAGTTATTGAAGGGAGGAGGCATATTTTTCTTTGATTTAAACCATTTTGTTTTATATTTTGACAGACAGACAGTTATACGATTAACCGCAAACACACAACACAAAAAGATACACACGCGTTACATTGTGACGAAGACAAAAAAGACAAAGAGAAAGAGTTTTCAGAGTCTTGGCTATTGATATGAAGTGGCAAATCCACATAACTTCTTACGGAGGCTATGGTCGGTAGAAAGCTGTACCTCCCTCAATATTCATATATTTTCCAAAATGGAAATTGCTTCATCGGGGTGACATGTGAATAGCTAAATGCAAATTACGAAATAGGTGCGTACTTCTAGTCTCTTGCCACGATGAGTTTCATGGGCCTCAATCTGATTACGTCAGACAGGTGGCATTAGCCACAACAACAACACAACAATGAAATAGGTAGCTGTGGATAAAGTCTAATGGTACACAATTTCTTCTTATAGAAGCCATCAGCTTTCTCATTGCATATAAGAAGAAATGTATTGCATTGAAGAAATATAAAAAATCAGCAAGTTGAATACCGGCAATTATGGTCTGCGTTACAAGTTGTATTTTTATTACCTTGATTTGTCGATGCGAACAATTGCCACTCATGTTGGATGGGACGTGAAATAAAAATATAAAAGTAAAATGGAGGCAGGATATCTTTGGAGAGGCAGTGGATTTCACAGATGCACAAGATACCATCATAATGACAAACAAACTCTCATCGAGTCATTGAGACTCGCTTTTCAAAGACGGTACGAGATGTTTAATTTCCAGCATCGCAAGTTGCATCTGCCAACAACATGTTTGTGATCATAACAGTTTGTGTGAGAGACAGCAGTGCGCATGACAGCCAGCCATTAGAATTACCTCAAATACTCAGCACAACACAGAGTTGCACGCCGAATTTGGCTCAATGATATCGCCATGGCATCAAGTACTATATTCAGATGAATGTGCTGATTTTTTTATGGGGAATGATGACGGTTGGCGGGTTTAGTGACATCCAGGGAACGCCACCTGTAAGCCCATATCATAAAGAGACACACCAGCTCCCAATAGGTTCGGTTCACTTACGTTGACATCCTTTATTAAATATTCCTCGTGCACATTACAGTCAATTTAACATCAGAACGATAGGCTACACAAGGTTCTATACTGGAGTTTTGCTTATAAACATAAAGGTTGCACAAGGTTTTTTTTGTCTGTGACTCAGTGATCTATGCAAGCCGTCCGTGTGATGCCATTCCAATAGAATAGTACCCAGCCTCGTGTTGTAAGTCTATTAATCGCTTGAATGGATTTGCCATTCTTCCTTGGCATACAATATCACCCGATCTCTCTCCCATCGAATATGAATAGTTCCTTATCGAATGTGCGGTGCACTTTTCAATAACGCACAAGTAGAGGAAATGAGATACTCATTGAACTTGACTTTTCAAAGAATATCTCAGGAGGCCAATGACCTCATTGATAGTTTAGAAACCTGTTTGGCTACCCATGGGAGACAAATGAAAAAATGAATAAAGTGTTGTGTAATAATATGCTCTGGTGCATATTTTTATTTGTTTCTTTAATCATTTTCAGACAAGTGTTACTTCTGTCATTCCTGTTACTTTTTATTTCTTTTTCATAATGTCACAATTTCGTTTTTCAAGAGTGTGTAAACATGTGAATATTGTAGCGATGTAATCTTTGGTGAAAAGTTGAGTATTTATTAGCATGAGATGTTAAAATTGGCTATATTAAGTAGTATATAAAGAAACTTTTCATTGAAAGTAAAATGCCTAAATTCTGTCCTACTAATTAAAACTGTGAACGCACATTGCAAAATGTTGCATCTAAAGAAGATAAAATTTAAACCGCATTGCTAAATGTGATAAGAAAGCGATATTTATATCATGAAGCACAACAACTATATTAAAAAAATCCATACTTTATGAGTTACAATATAAAACTACTAATTAATGAAAACGTGAGCTGCTAAAAAACGTATTGAAACACATTTTATTTCAAAAATATGGTCGTTTTTGGAAATGTTCAATAA
The DNA here is from genome assembly GCA_019973955.1 of Trichonephila inaurata madagascariensis. Lineage (NCBI taxonomy): Eukaryota > Metazoa > Arthropoda > Arachnida > Araneae > Nephilidae > Trichonephila > Trichonephila inaurata. The sequence goes on from BMAV01007815.1 coordinate 15,007, forward strand.
AAGTGTCGCTGAAATAAACATCTTGCAAAGAAAAATTCTAATTCCTATTACTGATAACATGTTAGTTATGTAATACCAAAAAAATTTACATTTATTCTCATAAAATGTATTAAATTTTATTTTAAATGTAATTTTTTTACTTTAATTTTTTGAAAGAAAAAGTGTAGTGTGCAAGTTGCATTCCAAATTAAATAAACTTGAAACGTTTTAAAATAAACCTACAGTTTTTACACTTAAACAGCTTCTGTTGATTAAAGTTAAATATTATGTTTTAATAACTGTAGTACAATTACTAAGCATCTTCATACATCGAAAAGTTGACTTTATTTCCATAATTGATTTATGAATTACTGTTACTAATTTAAAAAAAAGATTAGTTAAATTTTACGGCTAATTTTTCGGGTTTCTTTAAGAGTGCAAATATTTGCGAGAGCCTTTAGCAAACATCAGGGAACACTTTTTTTTTTTTACTATTTCTTTCACAAGAGGAGTGTTTTAAAAGATAAGTTCCACCGAAGAGAGAAAATCTTTTACTTCCTGCATTACAATATCAAAGAAATTAAAACATTTTCAAATAATAAGTCAAAACTCGATTTTAATTAAAAAGCAATGTAGTAAAAAGTTGCAACGAGTGAAAAAATTAATTAGCATCGAATTTTTTATTTGTGTATAACATTCTTTTTAACTTTTTAAAATAATAATGTAAATCAGTGATTCTCAAAGTGGTCAATATAGACCCCCAGGGGTCTATGATGCCCTGCAAGGGGTTGACGCCAGTGAAAAAATAATTTGGGGGTCCATGAGGGGGTCTGTGATAAAAAATGGGGGTCTATGTGTGATAGAGTAGCTTTCATTAAATCAGATCAATATTTTAATCTTTAAAAAAATTTAGTCATATTTCACCAATTTAACCGATGTATTTACTAAATTTAGTGAGGTTAATTTTGATCACTAGGTGACAGAACAAATTTTACTAAGACAAGAACCATTTTAGCACTTCTTTCCAGAATTAAGTTAATGAAGTATAATATTGGAATGCGCGAATTTTTTCAATTTGTCACAGACAATCAGTCAGGACATTTTAACCTATCTTCGACATTTAAATACCTTTTACTCAGATTTTGAAACTGTATAGATTTGAGATTACTTTTTTTATAGTAATACTACTGTAGAAAATGAATTAATATAGTCATACTGAAAGAAAAATGTGTCATATTACGATAGGAAAAAACTGACCAGAATAGGTCCTAACAAAGATCTTAAAGTAAAGTTTAGAAACGGATGTCAGCAATTTTGGCTTTAAAAAGGCATATGTCGCAAATTATGAAAAAGCTTGAAAAAGTTTTTGATTGATTTTCTTATTTAAAGGGAGTTTCATTGAGTTTGTCAATCTCAAAAACACAATAGAAAGGGTGGAAAAAACGGCACACTTGCTAACAAAAGAGATTTAGGTTTAAAACTGACTAGATTGATATTAAATGTGAAAAATATGTTATTGAAGCACCGGACTCACCCCTCTCATTAAAAGTATTTCTTCGTTCAGTTACTTTATGTATTAATTTAATTTAAATTTAATTCATTAACATGTGCTTCTTAAGTTTTAAATACCATACTTCACTACCGTTAACGACTCAATTCTTCTAAAGCACGTTGCAGTACCAGCTGTCAAAAAGGCATTTTAGTTGATAAATTTGTTAAAATTCAGTATTAGATAAGCAGGGGTCTACCCGAAACCGAAAAATATGGCAAGGGGTCTATGAAACGAAAAAGTTTGGGAACCTCTGATGTAAATACTTAGAAAGTATGTGCATTTCAATGGTTGTTTATTATCTTTTGAATGAATTGCAATTATTTTGCTTCAACTTATCGAAGATAAGGATGTGCCCATAGTCATATTCGCTCTCTCATTTTATTTTATTTTATTTAATTACTAGAAAGTTTCAAATAATTCTCAATTGTGCTATGAATATCATTATAGTTTTATAGATTTAGCTTGTTATTCAGATTAAAAAATAAAGGCGAAGAAAAAAATATTTTAAATCGTGAATAGTTATATTTGAAAAATATTTCGTTTGCTCCTTTTTTTTATAAAAAATATATCTGTTTTAATATAGTTATTATCAATTAGTTTAGTTTCAAACATAGCTAAAATTGAATATTTTCTTTTTTTATGGAAATTTTATTTAAAACTTACTCAGCCATTTATTTATTTCTCCAGATTCTCCAGTATGCATCACTCACCAGCAGCACACTTACGGAATTGTTTGGCAGGGAAAGAGCAATCTTACTTGTTCTGTTGAGGCCGACCCCAAAGAAGTGACATTTACCTGGACCTTAAGCAACTTGGTAATAGAAGAGTTGGCAGGTGCTCCCACTCCTAAAGGATCGAAGAGTATCTTGGAATACCAGACTAAGAATAAAAGAGACTATGGTCCCGTTCAGTGCTATGCGAAAAACGCTATAGGGAAAATGAAAGAGCCCTGTGTATTCAACATCGTGCCAACTGGTAAGCATTTCTAACCTATATCCTCTTAAAGTCACTAAAATACATTGAGTTCATGGGAGGCTTCTAAAGACGATACAATGTGTGCATGCTAAATTCTGTCAAGATATGATTATTCTACTAAATATCCGTCAGAATCACTTAAGGTATCCGACTACGTTCGGAACCGTGATTTTAAAAAAGCGCATAGATGGATAATTTTCATGATATTTAGTGTCACTTAGATTAGAATACATGTATGCAATTGATTTAAGAACATTTTGACAAAAAAATTTATTTAAATACAATACTTTGGCAAAACAATTAGCTTAGAATAATTTTTTTTTCAAAATGTTCTCCTTTTGTGAAAAATACTTCTATTATAATAATATTTTGCCTGTATATAGCTCAGACCTCTTTACAGAGGCTCAACTATGATTTTTGAAAAATTCACATTATTTTCCGTTACAACCAATTGAAGTAATTATCGACGTTTTTTTTCTTAAAATTGCTCCCCTCTGTTGTCGTAAGATATAGATAAACCCACTCTGTAAAGAGGTCTGAGCTATATACAGGCAAAATATTACTATAATAGAAGCATTTTTCACAAAAGTAGAACATTTTGAAAAAAATTATTCTAAGTTAATTTTTTGCCAAAGTATTGTGTTTAAATATTTTTTTTTTGTCAAAATGTCCTAAAATCAATTTTATACATGTATTATAATCTAAGTGACACTAAATATCATGAAAATTATCGATTTATGCGCTTTTGAAAAATCACAATTCCGAACGTAGTCGGATACCATAAAAAGGCTAGGTAAACTTCAAACTAATTTTTCTGGGATGCAACGAATAGTCATGATTTCATGATCTACTCTCATTTTTACCAATGACTTCAACAGAAGATAAATACTCGCAGAGGATGCAGGAGTACGCTATCTTTCCATAAGTCGAGTATATAGTGACATAAAGGGAAAAGACGCGTCTTTCCTTGATTTCGATAAAGGTCAAATCATTATGACTTGGATTCTGGGAAATAACGCATTTTTTGAGTTTCCCTAGAGCAGACGTTGTGAATGTGTATCGAAAGGGATGTACGGAGGGTGAAACATCAAGACATCGGCCAGCGGTTTTTCGGTTAGGGAGTATTGATTCCAGAAAAGAGTGAAACTAGTTACGCATTGTTCGGCATGACCGAAGGACTACTACATCTGGTGTCACTTTCAGATACAAAGTGGTAACCCAGACCAGTGGTAACGCAGCTAAAGAAAAATCGTGTCCCTGCGCCAACAACAGCCTTTGCAATGGATAATGGAGCATCATCATAAGATAATAGAAGAATGGAAGAAAGTCTTTTTTTTTTCTCCGACGAATCATGTATCCGAATTTCAAGGGAAATCCTGCCACAATGGCTCGGTAACAAGGCGTTGCGGCTGCATTTGGGAGTAGGCGATGCTTCCATTAAACACATTAAGACCCATCATCCTCGTCCTTCCTGGCTTCTGTTTGTAATGTGAGTGTCAATGTACTGTACGACTATCGCAACAATGTTCTCGCGAAGGTTAATGGATTTTGCTAACAAGATAATACACCAGAAATTCTCATACTGTTGGGCGCGCTCCCCTTGTGGGCATGATAACTCTACGTGGGGGGCGAGAGCGTATCGAAAAATCCAAAATAAAAGATTTAAACTAATTATTAATTTACCAAAAGGAAGCAAAACAAAATACATTCTGACATGATAAAAAATAAAGTACATATTTACACTGATATAAGATACTTATAAATGTATCATTGCGGCAAAAAGTATTTAATAATTAATTTATCAATACTAAATTAAAAGCAAGTTTAGTAATTACTAGTGACTTCCATGGTCTTGCCATGTACAAAATATATTATACATATATTGATAATTTGTGCAGTTTATAAAATTAAAGTCGCATTGCAGATTTAGCGTCGAAGTACATTATTGTTGCATTCAATACATAGCTGTTGTATGAGGAGGGTGCAATGTGAAAATTATGACTGAAAATTAAGTCGCAAATATGGAAAGTTTGAGAAGCACTGTAATACACCATTTCATAAAGGCCAAATCATCTGTGAGTGGTTCGAATTATATTCTGGTAAATTCAAATCATATCTTGGTCTCTGAATTTATCTGCTACGAATCCAATAGGCCATTTGTGGTTTCACTTGTGGTGACTTGTTATTTTTAATCAACGTTGAAAGAAAATTAAAAGTACGTTACATCGATAAACAAATGGTTGTTGCAAATCTTAAGACATTCTATCTGTTTTCATTTATTTTCAAAACGAATACAGATTTTTGATTTTTGATTGTACAAAATAATTGACAAAGCAAATACCATACATTACACATGTTTGCTAAGAAAAATAATCCATTGTAATTTAGTAACTGAATTCAAATTAATGAAGCCTTATTCGTAAATTTTATGTATTATTACATCTGAAATGATTTAAAATACACAAAACTTTACTTAAGCTTTTCTCCATAGATAAAAAATTAACTTCTTTGTATTGGTTTATATAAATAAAAATAAAGTTTTTTCAACCCTTAGGTCCCCCTCCCCCTCTCCGTAACTGTCTGGTGACAAACCAAACAATCACATCTCTCTCTGTCTCGTGCGAGCCATATGACACTCCCAAGCAGGTTACTTATCATTTGGAAATGTATGACATGAGGCGAGAAGCACTGTTGGCCAACATCACTTCTAGGCACGACCCCTCCTTTTCCGTGAAAAATCTACCTTCAGGTTCCTCTTTTATTGTGGCACTTTATACAACCTCGCCTAAAGGAAAAAGCGAGACGGTAGCTCTTACCACCAGCACTATCCTGTCTTCCGAAAGACGCAAAGGTAAACATCTTAACTGATATATATGACACATATTATTATTTATAATGAATTCATTTTTAAAAAAATAAATGTCTAAATTATGTCATTGCATTGGTGATTTTTAATTTTTGTTGTCAGTACAATCGATAATGCTGCTTTGAACTATATTAATGTCTATTATTATTTGAAAAATATGTATCATCTGTGATGTGACTGTTGTTTTTGTTTTTGACTAAAATAATTACGCTTTTAAAAATATAACATTAAAATATCAACATATATCTGAAAGGAATATGCCATGAACTTTCATTCTAATTGGATATATTGCAATGTCTTTTAATAATAAAAAAAATATATAATCTGTTAAAAATATATAAAAAATAGTATTTCGTGAACTTTTATTGCATCCATCCTGTGTGTTATAGGTTCAATTAAGTTAATTCTCATTGAATTCTCCAGATAAAATCCTAGAAGTATCTACTGTCCACTGGTATACAAATCTTTCACTTTATAATAACACTTTTTTTTAGTTTTTCTTATATAAGGGATTCTAAAATTGTATCCCAGATACAACGTTTTTATAAATATGTGAATTTCCTTGAAAGAAATTAGCTTCAAAAAATTACTTCCGTTAATTGAAAAAAATTACTCAGTGTTACGCCTAATCAATGATTTTGAAATCATTTTAATTGAACAATTTCTGAAATTCACTGGAAACTCTGCCTCCAATCGAAATAAATATATATAAAGTTATCTATGTAAAATAAAAGTTACTTTGAAATAGCATATATGACTTCTTTTGTTACAAAAATACGTCTATATTATTCTACTGTTATACTCCATAAGAAATAGTGCAGGAAAGAGTAAGAATTGCATTATTAAGAATTTATTTAAAAAAACTAGAATTGTGTATATTTCAATGAATTTTCCTACGAAAATAGTATTTATAGCTTTCCATCACAATAACATTGAATGTTATCTTAGAAATTTAATTTTCAGCCAATTAAAAGATTCTAAGGAGTACTACTGACAAAAGACAAATTAATGCACATTTCAAATGATATCGTAGAAAGTAAACGTTTAAAAAATTCATGAAAGCCAAAGTTTAGTCAGAAACTTGTGAAAATGCCCCCCTAGGGTGCCCTTCTCTTAGATTATCTGCTTGAGCTAGAGATGTAGGATCAACTAAAGAATGAGAAGAGAGAGAGTTTCCATGATCTTAATATGACTTTATTAAGACCTTAAAACGTAAACCTCTAACAGATTAGATAATAATTATATATGTGAGAATCTACGATGAACAAACACACAATACAAGTAATACCGAAGGAAGTAACTCGGACCACTATCAATATCTAACCCGCCTAATCTCAATTCCAATAATAACGCTTCCTAATATTAAATAGTCAGCCCTACCTTAATTTAATCGTTGATCCGATACTGAGGAAGTTGCGTCTTTACCCGAGTGCAATGGTATGCACCTTGACTTAATGGCTCTATCTTCGAGATAACCTCTGTTGTCTGTCACTTCACGATTGTATCAATCTCTAGCAAAGCATTCCCCAAATTGCCACACCGCTTACTTAAACTTCTGATATTTAAAAGCTATCTAATTTGCATCCTTCCTTCACGTTTCACTTCTTGGGTTTAGGTTGGAAAAGAGTTGCCATTAATCTTGGCCCCAAAAGAACCCCAAGGGACATGTTAATGAAAAGACACGTGAGCCAGTCACAAACTTAATGGAATATATAGGTGATAATAGTTAGATATGTCAGCAGTGACTCTCTCTCTTTGTGACGGGTGTTATCTACGCCTTCACCTAATCCCCTTGGAAAAATATTTCTCAACTGTTGTCTGCTTATAAAATCGCTTCTTGTAGAAAGCCTTGATTTATTTTGAGTGCTATTGAAACTGTAGGGAAGAAAGTGTTGGAGTGAGTCGTTAGGCTGTTATTGAAGCTAGATTATCAAAGTCAGTACGTAAACTCCTCGGAGTTGTTAAAGAGGATCCGAGTGATCCAGTTATACCGGTCGAGCCCTGACTAGTGCTGTTGCATTCGAATCGTAAGCAAGATAAGTACCGTAAAATCCGGCGTATAACGCGCACTTTTAACACAAAACATAAGATCGAAACTTAAGGGTGCGCGTTATACGACGGGTATAAAAACGATAGCTTTAAAAATAACAAAAGGGAAGCGCATAAAAAAAAGTTTCACTTCTATATGTATCGAAATACTGTTTACTTAACAGAAATGACTTATCTTACGAACTAAAAGATTTGTAGTTCTAGAAGTATACTATTTTTTCAAAAGTCTGGTGATAATACTTCGAATAAATGACTTCAAAATATAAGAGCAATATATACTAATGTTCCCCATTTCATCTGGCCGCGGTAGCCGAGTGGTATAGGTATTGGACCGTGGCTTGCCTTGTCAAGAGTTCGAGTCCAGTACCACTAAAGACCCGCCGTGTAGGGCAGCGATGCACGTTAAATCTGTCGAGAGCTGAAACGTCCTCCCGTGGTGTGATGTGGTAGTTAGGAGAGGGGGGTGCCAGCTCAGGTGTCGTCCACGTCACTTGACTATGGTTCAAAATTACGTGGTCCGTCGCCAAAAGCCCTCGTACAGCTGAACAGTGCGACGTTAATATTCAATCAATCCACATTTCATCTAAAAATAGGGGTGCGCGTTATACGGCGAATATACCTAAAAATTAAAAAATTCAGCTTGAAAGTATGGGTGCGCGTTATATACGCCGGATTTTACAGTAATCTAATTATTTGTCTTCGAAATTTAGGATACCGATTAAGTTGACCACTCTCTCGGTTTATGACATTTCTCTTGATAGCAAATTGATAAATAAAATAAAAGTATTAAAAAATCTCACTACAATGGCTGATTATCCGGTTTCTCATACTTCACCCACTATGGCAGGGTCACGACAACTTTACTCCAATAGACAATCGTGATGGATTCGTAATTTTTAATCAGAAGTATAAAGAATTTCAGCTGAACAAAACAAAAAAGAAATTTTTTCAATGCCACCATTTAAAAAATTGTAAATACTCGGAGAGACATGCTGCAAACAATGATCTGGTGTTATGTTAAAGAAAAATTCAATAAAAAGGACTTATGAAGATAAGGATTTGAGAAAACAGTTGTTTCGAATTATTTTCCAATTACAGATATATACAATGATGAACCGGCAACTTAACTCGAAGCTTTAAAACACAATAAGTGATAAGAATGACATATGAATAGCAACTCTCTTTATACCTAAATGCGTTGTTTTATTGATACAAGACTCAATTCTAATGATCATAATGTATGTAGCTCTACCTGTGTGCTCATAAACACACACACAAAAGTTTGAATTTTTAAGACCAAATTAACCCTCTAAGCGGTCTGCACGTAAAGTCTTGTCATTCTGGAGATGCTTCGAAAATGCACCGCACGTATTTTTTGCCGTCAGGTGGGGTTCTCAAAAGCGGTTGAGCCGTATTTTTAAGAATGCGACTCGGCCGCTTTTGGGAATCTTTCTTGAAGGCAGAAAAAGCATCTCTGGAATGACGGGATTTTACGTGCAGACCGCTTGGAGGGTTAAAAATGCAGTATTTATAAATACTCTTTGCTTTTCATATAACGTAAATTTATATCAGTTTTTCATATATTTAAAAATCTTCGCTAGTATTTTTGATGTTATGTTTTTTTTATTAGCAAGACTGTAAAAAAGAATGGTCAAAAAGAATTTTTCTAAATTCTGGACTAAAACAAATTGTGTGTGTACAAATATAAAATATTGCTTTTTTTATTTTAATTAAAGTATTATACATTAGTAATTGTAAAAGATGCCTTTTTCAAAATTAAACTTTCATTATAATAAACTTTCATTATATTTTACTTCTTTCTTCTTGTATGTATTCAAAATCGTAGCGAAATTATATTGATTCAGTTCCATTGAATTTGCCGTGTTTCATTATTTCTTACTTTCTTTCTATAATTGTTTTTGCCCATTTCAGAAGAAGCGAATGGAAATCCCTTGAGTGTCGTTGTTTTGGTTTCCCTCGCTGTTCTTGGCACATTGGCTATTCTGGCGGTCGTGGCAGGAATAATAGTGTTCAGGACCAAAACAGAGCCAGCTTCTATGGAAGGTAACTTCAGCGTTATATATTTTCTTCTTACCTAAGATTACCAATCGATTAGAGCAAAATTTTCTATTTTTTTTTTTTTTTTTATTTTTGTGAAAGCCCCGTAAAAATTTGCAAAAGAATTTTTAGATATTTTCTCCCAAGATTATTTATTATATTCTTAGAATATTTTTACAGCCCAAATGAGAAAAATAGTTTTTTTGAAGTATAAAACATAGTTATAAAAAATCAATTCTAAGAGTTCAATTCAGAATAGGATACAACTTCACAGATGCATTGTTCTTAACGCCGATGGCTCATTTTCTTTCCATTTTATAGCATTGCAAATTACTTTATATATATATATATGTGTATATGTGTAATCCCTAAAAAATATTTTAAAGGTCATTTATGAATAAAATCATTTTCGTATTCTTATAAACAGAGTTATTGATAATATAAGAAGTTATTTTAAAATATTGAGTTACTAAATTATGCGCTATAGTTAAGCTTCTTTCACTGTACTTTGTTTTGAAATTGCTTAAATATTTTTGTGCCAAAATAAATGCAGATTTTTTTTTTGAATTTTAAAAAAATATTCCTCTAGCGAAAAAAAATTCCTGTGTGTGTGTGTGTGTTTCTATGTACGTCTTATTAAACAATAATTTTTATTAGACACGTTCATAAGAAAATTTCTGTTTTCTGTTCAAATGGAATGAATATACGTATAAGATCCACTTAAATTGTAGCAAATTCATTTTTGTCTAAGCATATTTATCCTTTATTCTTAAAATCTTGTATGAGGACTTGTTGGCGTTAAACAGAAAGAATGCTTGCGTGTTTTTCTCGAAATGGATTGAAAAATAATTTAAAATTTTATAGCAATATCGAATTTAGTATTACTTTGGTAGAAAATTAATGCATCGTATTTTTTGTAATCAATGCTTAGTTGTTGAAAGTGCATTAAACAATAAATAATACTTAATACCATACCCAAATTTCTCACAAACTTATTACCCACCGAGGCCTAATAAGTATTTAACCACTGTACACAAGAGTCAAAGTATTTCCTCTTATAAAATTTTATCATCAGCATAAATTATATTAATGTGTGTGTGTTGTGTGGATGGGTGCGTGTTTATATTTATATTTGTATGTATCCATGTATATATAATGTGTACACAACCTCCGGCTAGATAAAACTATTCTTTGAAATGCTTTACAGAGAAGTTGAATGCTGATAAAAGTAGGCATAAATAACGATACATATGCTCAGTTTGAAGTTTTCTCTTAGTATTCCTAAATTACAGTGCCTGTTTAGTTATATTTTTTTGAAATTAGAACAAATGATTTAAAAATCTATGTTATTATTGTACATGTTATTATTATGTAGTAAAGAAAAAGAAACAAATAACACTTTAGAAATTCTGACTTAATCTAACCTCATAGAAATTCAGATTGTCTTACAACTTACATTTAGAAAAATAAAACAATAAATCAACCAAGCAAATACATTTTAGTTTTCTTGAAATTATGGAAAACTATACTGTATTTTCTGTTTAAAAATTATGATGGATCAATATTTGATGAATTTCTTTAGTAAATGGCCCTATAGTTTCTTGAAATAATTCTCAAATACAATCACTGTTTTTATTTTTAGATTAGTGGCTTAAGCATAACAAAATCACTAGAAGCATGATTTTTTCTTGTACTTACTAATTTGTATAATAGATCTAATTCTTTCATTTCAGTTGCAACAACAGAAGCAGACATGACTGAAAAGTAAGCAACGCTTTCTTTTAATTAATTAATCACAGAAAAATATATTCTATCTTCAGTTTCTTATTTTCAGTTTATTTTAGGCGGGTGGTTACTTAAATTATTAAGTATGCATTAGGTGTAACAAAATTTGATCCAATGATTTTTTTTTTTTGATACTTCAAATTTATTTTGAAAAATAGCACATATTCTTTAATATGCAAATATAATTTTAAAATATTAATTCTTAAATTTCATTGAAAAGTATGATTATTACATCATAATATATAGGAATTACGGAGTTGTGTAGGACCCTTTTATTTGTATCTGCGATGGCTCCATTAAAGAATTATTATTTTTAATATTTCCTGCAAGTTAAAGATAATAGTTCAAAAATTATTTTTTAACAATCCATGAAGTATTACTTTTTATTTAATTAATAATATGTTAATAATATTTGAAAACAACTAAAATAGTCTATTTAAAAATGTACAAAAACATACAATTATTTCTTAATGCTGCATGTAATAGTTCAGTAGTCGATCACAAACTATTTTTAAAATTTTTAATTTTTCATGAAACAGAACAAAAGAGAACGATACGAAAAGTAAGACTGATTACGTAAAAATTCGGTCTTTAATTTGATATACGCCAATTTTGATAAAACCAGCTTTTATAAAAACTGTGCATAAGTTACATTAGAAATTATAATTTACCTAGAGAAGAGAGAAAAAAAAACTTGTATTGATTTTTAAATCTCAAACAAATGCCCAAAGAAATTATAAGTTATTTTGAAACCTCTCATTAAAGCGTGATATACATAATCCGGCCAAAAATTTTAATCTTCATGGTGTTTTAAAATTGATATATTCATGGCTTTTGTCTTTCCTGGATTTTCCTTAATATTTATGAGAAAAAAAAAATTGAGATTTAGAAACTATATTTATATTATTTATATTATTTCGCCCATAACTCTCTCTTTCTGAAATTGGATCTAATTGCAATGATTATAATAAAGTGACCCCATGAAAATATTTTTCGATATCTGTGTAAATAAATATTTATAAATAAACCTTAAGTTGTTTACAGAAACGAATAGATTATGCTCAATGTATTTTAATGAAGTCAAAACATAGTTTTTCAAAATCCGTACACCCCCCCTTCCCGCCTCACTCAGTTTTTGTTATGTAATTGTAGCTGCTGATATCATTTAAATTATATTGTTCAGCTGTCTGAGAATTATCATTTAATATGAAATCGAGATTAGAAAACTATTAATTAAATTAAATTCTCACCAGGGAGCAAATATCTCTCTGAACGTCTTTTATTCTATGGCAACCTCTCAATGATTCCGATTTAGTTTCTCCCCTTTCATTTCCCTCTACGAGTAAGTCTCATTCAATTTTTCCCCAAAAGAATTCCCCGTTCTTTGTTTGAAAACTTTCTAAAACGTCAAATGCGGGAAATGGTCGTTTGGGGCATTTCTTCTTAATGGATATTAGAATTTGGGGCATATTAATGAAAAGATACAATATCGTCACATTCATTTTATTTAACTATAATAACTATCTTGAAACCTATAATTAATGCTGAGATCTTACACGAGAAGGCTATTAAATTTAAAAGATTCCTTTCCATTGCAATGAAAATATTTCCTACATATAATTATTTTTCATTTCTTGCTATAAATTAGAAATCTTTCATTAAATGTCCTTATTGTAATCGAATGGAGTTATTATCTTATTTTGTGATTTTATGTGGAATGAAAATTTTAAAAGCAACTTTAAATTGGAAAATTTGAAAGGAGATCCATTAAACTAATACAGCGAAAGAATGATGATGTGTCAAATGAGAAATGGAGCTCTTTTCTTTTGTCATTAATTTGGAAAGGCTGCCTTTTAGAGACAATATATCTTCTTTCTAATGAAAGAAGTTTTGATAGCTATGTTAAGATAATAGATTTAAACATTCTGAAAACTGTTAAATATGTAGTAGTCATAAACCTAGAAGTCTCCTGTTGTATTACCGTTGGCTCCTCTACTTTGTCAACTCCTATCTTGTCATATACTCCTTATTTTTTACTATAAATTCAGAATTATAAGTAGAATATTATTAATGATTATATTTATAAGGTATATACACTACCCTCTCACCCACACAAAGTGAGAATACAGCATGTTTTTTAGTCTAATTTGTGGAAACTAATGAACATAAACTGCTCTTTGTAAAAAAATGCAACACCCTGAAGGAATCATCCGACATAAATGAAATTTAATGCACAAACGACTTGTATTAATACAAATAAATGACGAAATTTTCAAAACAAAAAAACACAATATTAAGTGTCCGAAATCAATGTTTGGTGTAGCCATCACGCGCTGCAATAATTGCTGCTATACGAAGTGGCGTGGAGTCAAATAGATTTGAATGTCTGCTTGAGGAAGAAAATTCCATATTGCTGGTATACTTGCAAAAGTTCGTCTTTTGAAGCTGCAGGACGCGGATCACGAGCAAGACGCTGACTAACCAAATCCCACACGTGCTCAGTAGGCGACATATCCTTCGAATAAGCAGTCCAAGGAAGAAGTTGCATGTGTTGGGATGAACAGCAGTTTCCAACTATCTTTGCAACATGTGGGCGTGCATTATCCTGCTGAAAGATAACTCCAGGGATGCCTTCAAGGAAGGGAACTATTCGGGCTGTAGCACTTCACAAACGTACCTGTTGCTACGGAAATTACCCTCAGTTCGTAGCAAATTGGATCGTCCATGATACGAAATCGCACCCCAAACCATAACTCCGGGTGTTAGGCCACTATGTCGTTCGATAACGCACTCTGAAAGGCAGCATTCACTAGCGTCTAACACGAATGCGGCCATCATGGTCTCACAAATTGAAGCGTGATTCATTTGAAAAGACAACTTCGTGCCAATCAGCTTGACAGGCTCTGTACTCATGAGCCCTTTGCAGACGCAGTCGTCGACGGTTTGCCGTGAGGGAGATCCTGTGTAAAGGCACCCTTGCATTCAATCCACGGTACAGCAGACATCGATCTTCACTTGACCATGGTTCGAAATTACGTGGTCGTCGCCAAAAGCCCTCGTGTAGCTGAGAAGTGTAACGTTAATATTCAATCAATCAATCAAGCAGCAGACGTCGACGAATTGATGAAGTCGACATTAGTACACCTGTAGCAGTAGACCATCGTGATGACAACTGCCTGGAAGAAACTGTACAGTCATTCACCACCATGTGGACCAGGTATCAATCGTCACGCACTGACGTCACCTTCCGTCGTCCACTGCCAGTTTTTCGAGTTGTTCGGTGCTCGTCGGTCCACTTCTTCCAAACTCGCATCACTGTGGAACTGTTCCGCTGCACACGAGCTCCTATTACGTGATAGAAATATCCTCCTTCTCGAAGGCCTGTAATCTTTCCCCTTTCAAACTCCGTAAGTTGTCGGAATTTCTCCTTATTTCGTCATTGAGGCATACTTAGGTCTCACTAAACGTTCGCCGATAACAAATAATCATTAACTATTTTCAACGTCCCGCTACAGCCCTCTATATATATACGCTTTGAACATCAGTTCAGAGGGAACTGCGTATGCCAAGCATGCGCGGTGGCTCTGAAATTTTACTATTTTACGTGATATCCTATAATTGATATTTGCTCCAATGATCATTTAAATCTGATGATTCCTTCATGGTGTTGCATTTTTTACAAACAGCAGTATAGATACAAGAGAAATTTGAAGGATATGGCCATTAAAGAGGTTTTTTTTCATTGAATGCGGCACATAAATGGGAAGCGTAAGTCAAACATAAAAAAATCCTTGTTTCAGCTAAAGTAACGATATTGGAGCAGGACATTAAGCAACAAGGTGTCTAACAAAGTAGTCCCAAATGAGCTCTATCGGATTCAGGTCTGGAAATTGAGGTCTAAATGGTCTATTATTTTCTGGATGACCCTCGTACAGCAACATATTCTTTAAAAAATAATAATTTCGCTGTTTTCATCCTTAACAGAAATCAAAGTACACAGTACACGCCAAAAATAATTTCTATTAAAGTTCTTAAAATATAGTTCCCTGCATAAAGGTAGAAAATATAAAAGTTAATTTATGATTTTTTAAAGGAAAGTTTATAAAATTACTTAAAAACTAAATTGATGAAAATGGTGCGAACATTAGATATATACTCTAAACACTGCATACATATTGTACCTTTCCATAGATCAGCAATAGAATAATCTATATGAACTAAACACTTATAGAGAATTTAGGTTTATCACATTTTTAAGTTTACCAATAGTGTTTTACAATGAAAAGAAGGATGAAATATTTAAGATTAAATTACAACGTAAATACATGAAACATTTTATTAATTCAAACAAAAATCCACTAATTACGCTTAAATCCTTTTTTTTTATTATTTTCTTAAAAGAGTATTTTTCCGTTGAATGTGATTTTATTTGTCTACATATCTTCATTTCAATACAACGGAAAATTCAGAGCAAGAAATATCCTTCACATTGGTTTTTACGGTACGTGCTGTAGCTAAAATATTAACTTTTATAATCTTGATTTCTCATCCAAAAATCATTGCCATTTGAAAAACTCTTAAGGCCTGTAGTAGTTCCTGAGCATCACAACAAAAATTCAATAAGAATAACTAAATTTTCGTATGGAATGTGTTCATTTTTAGAATGATTAAATATTTCCATCCCCATTTTTGTCAATTTTAACACATGCTTATTTTCCCATTGTTCTAATTTATCAGAATTTATAAATATATATTAAGACTTCTAATTTCGTCAAACAGAGAGATGATTGTCATTTCTTTAGATAAAAACTTTTTTAAAAAAATATGTATGTCTGTCTAATTTACTTGCGATGAAATCAAGAAACACCATTGAAAACTGTTATTTCCTATGATATTTGTTATTTCTTTCGACATATTGGAAACATTTTTTGTAAAACTTCTGCACTTCTTTGGTAAACTTTTCGCTATGCCCGGATTTTATTCTTCTAAGATTGACAATTTTCTCTTCATCATTAAAAGAATACATTTTTCTTCAAATCGTGATTTTTATTAAAGGACAAAATCGTACAAAATAAGACTAACTTCTGTACCTGAAACATGTTCACCGTCAATCTTTTGAATCATTTTGTTCAAAATAGACGGACGCCTACTGTACCAGCATGTGACGCATAACAGTTTGGCATGGTATCTTTGAATACGGAGATTAACAGATTATTTTTAAAATATTGAAAAGGAGGACAAGAAGGTAGGCACTTTTTGAAAAAGGATAAAACCTATAAAAGAAGGACTTTCCTCCCTAAAGGAGGACGATTGGTCACTTAAATTTTTTTATACATTTTCATACTTGCACTTTCATACTAAAATAGTTGGAATTTATACTTCAATTTACTGTTCAGTTTTAAAAACACTTCTTAAAATTTATTTCAGTATGCTATTTTTAAATAATTCAGTATTTTTTAAAGTTCAAAATATATTGATATTTCAGGCAGCCAAATACAACGAAACAATCTTTTGATGACAATAGTCCTTATGTATATCACACGACTGATGTGTCAACAGGTAAGAAAATTGTCAATAATAGAATCATTGTACCTTGTTTTCTGATTTGGACTGCAAGTTAAAATGTGTGTGTGTGTGTGTATTATTATAAAGATATATTTAATTTATTAACATTGCTGAAAAAATAAGCCTTTTCTATGGGAAGGATTTGAGAAGTGATCGATTTTTAATACACTCATCAGTAGCTAGAAAATCAGTTTTATGGTAAATAAGAATCGAATAATTGCTTTAAGAATCGTACGCACGCTAATACTTAACTAGAGATTTGCTTGCACACATCAGTTTGCATGCGAGTGCCTTCGTGCATACGAATGGGAATACGGTATGCGCAGCAAAACGAAAGTGTGGCTTGAGAAATCTTTGTAAAATCAAAACATTGAGTTCTGCAAACTTACTTTGTGATACAAAGAATGATGGATGATGTCTAATCTTTAGCTTTTGTTTATTTCTTGGGGTTATATTAACGTATTCGACGTTCGCAATTATTTAGCACAATGTATTTCTGAATTTATAGAATTTATTGAATATATATAGTTATCTATATTTGGGAAATGTCAAAGTAAAAGCTTTTCTAATCATACCAAGAAAACATGTATTTCTTTAAGAAAAATAATTGAGTAGTCAAGTAAAATAAAATATTAGGATTTGTTGGATAACTTTATAAATGGAGATTCATTAGAAATAATTTGCAAATAAAAATATCTTAAGTATCTATACTAGAAGTGACAATTAATTTCCCGGACTGCGCATGTTCTAGCGGTAAGGCTTGGTGTGTAGGGGTGAGAATGGGTATAGCTGTCCCTGATCTATCCGGTGCTGGTAGCACGTTATTTTATCCCTTTCTCTGGTTTGTTTTTAATACGCTTTTATGAGTTTCACTTGTATGTAATGGAATATTTTACTCGATTTTTACCCACTTTAAAAGGTCAGATTATTTCGAAATTTGGCACATTTGTCAAGGACCGAATGACAATACAATAATTTCATAATTTTGTTTCATTGTCCTGATCAGAATCCTCAAAAATAAGGATTTTAAGGATTTCGAGATTTGGCGACTAATTCATTACATCGTTTCAAGATTTGGCGACTAATTGCATGAACCATTTTCAAGTTTGGCGATTAATTCTAGATTTAGCGACTAAAAAATTAAGGTGCAGTCCTAAAACTGCAAATAAGCTTGTGGTTAATACAAATAAAACAAAAAAAGTGTTATTTATGTTTTTTCTTACCATAATGTAAGTCTAGTTTTTCTGAAAATGGAAATAAAAAAAAGACTCGTGCATGTAAATAAAAATAATTTATGTTCTAACAGCTAAATATTTTTTTATTTTTATAAAGCAAAACGTTTAGAAGAGATGATATTAATTAATGTTAAATCAATACGTTTAAAAGGTGATAAAAATTTATGTTCTAACTGATAAATATTTTTTTTATTTTGATAAAGCAATATGTTTAGAAGTGATGATACGAATTAACATTATAGCAATACGTTTAAAAGGTGATAATACGATTGACATTTAATATTTCTTCTTAACACTTTCATTAGTTGTACCTGTATCTATAAAGACGGAATCTTTGAAATATAACGATATGGGACTCATAACTCGTAACGGAGAGAATAAATACCCTTCAGACCCATTAATTAATATCCATTGAAGATCATAATTCCGGCTTCAAATATCAAACTCATGGATAAATTCAACATAGAATAAATGATAGTTTTAAAAACTAAAAAACACGCTTTTATAGTGAATCGAACCAAAAAGTAAAAAAATAATTCTTAATATAAGAATAAATGATTAACGAGAAAATTAATGTCATTGGGATAAGAGTGTGGGGAGCTCCATATTAATTGTTATAATTTCTTACTAGTTCTATTCCGAAATGCTGAGTTAGTGTAAAAATGCAGTACAAAGCACCCCACACTTTTGCCACAATGGCATTAATTTTCTCTTTAATCATTTTATTCTTATATTAAGAATTATTTTTTTACTTTTTAGTTCGATTCACTATAAAAGCGCGTTTTTTTTAGCTATATTTTATTTTATTGTTGTTTGAGAAAGACGTTGTTGTGTCGAAATGCCGTAGTTATGATAAACGCAAAAATCCAGCTGCATATAAATTTGAAATCTCTAGTGAGATTAAAAAGAAATGTCAACTGAATGTTTTAAATTGTTAAAGTAGTGTATGGAGATAATTGCACGTCCCATGATCAAATTTTTGAATGTTACAAATGATTTTCGGAAGATCGGGAAGTTGCTGAAGACGATGAACGTTCTTGTCGATCTGTGACATCAAGAACAGGTGATGCTGATTATTTTTGTTCGATTTTAATAGCTTCAGCATGATTGAATGGGTACCTCAAGGCCAAACGGTAGAACAGTAGTACTACAATGAGGTCCTGAGAAAGTTTAGAGAAAGAGGGAGGAAGAAAAGGCAAGGTGTCTCTAGAGCAACAACACGTGGATTTTGCACCAAGATAACGCCTCGGTGCACATTGTGCTCTCTGTAAAACAGTTATTGGTGGACAAATGCAATACTGTGCTCAAGAATCAACCGTACTCACCAGATCTTGCACCAAATGACCTCTACCTATTTCTTAAAGTGAAAATTGCACTGATGGGAGCACATTTTCTGTCTGTAGGAGAAATGAAGGTAAAAACGTCTGAAGATGGGAACACCTAATCCGACTGTGAACGGTGAAAAACTCGCATACAGCTATGTATTTTTAGTAAACAGGAGTATGTTGAAGGGGATTAAAAGGTATTTCTACAGTGTTTTCAATAAAGCTAAATTTTAAGACTCAAACTCAGTGGCGCAACAGCCTATGAGGGCCAGGGCCTACTGTGATCATTGGGTACTGAGGTGCATAAGCAAATGTCCCGATCAGGTGGTCAGTCTGAAACTAGACCCCCAGTGTTTAAGTTCCCCAAACAAGCTTGGTACTCATTTATCGACCCAATGCAGAAGGGATTAAAGGCTCAGTCGACCTTGCCCAGCTTGGGTGTAGCCCCCGGACCTGTGGTGTGGAAGCGAGATACGCTACCACTCGACCACTGGGCCTCAATTTAAGACTACTCCGGGTATTTCATAATCACAGTAGTATGACCTTATGGTAGCTAAAGCTCTTAATGTACAACCCTAGTTCTCTTAAGGAAAGTCTAATTCACTCATTATAATATTTTGCTGTTTGATACGTGCTGTTTGATACGTCAGCAATTTAGTGGGCTATCGTGAAGAGGATTTGTTTGGAAAATTTAGGGAATTATCATGAAATGAAATGGATAAAAATAATTTAAATGAACTTCTGGTTTTTTTCCCCTTTTGTTATTCGTATTTGGTAATGCAGTTCGCTGAGTTTAGGCCTTTGCTCTTAGTATTGAAACCTGAATTCTACAAAACTCTTGAAAATTCATGATTTACTGTATTTTTTTGTCTATTTTAGACACCTAGTTGGTAGAGTAAAAGTGAATAAAAACTGTGTAAAAATTACAATTTATATCTCAATTCTCTTTAAAAGCTCTTTAAAGCAATATTTATCCGAAAAAATCAAAAATGGAAGATCGAATAGCAAGTTTTCTGTTCAACATATTGGTTCTTTTTATTCAAAGTATGTGATTCTAATTAGTGTTTGCTTTTCTTTCAATTAAGAATAACTGTGAAGTTTCATTCAAAAATAGAGATCGGATGAATAAAGCATTAATTGTAAAATGGACAAATGCCTTACTCCATCTTAAATTATTTAACTCATCGATATACTTCAAGACACTTCTTGGCTACGTAATATCTACTACGATGAAAGATAGCGATGTTTGTGCTACTCGTTATTATAAACTCGAAAATATTAAAGCAAAAACACAAATTTTTCTTTTCGAGTGTAAAACTAAAGAGGAGTTCTAACACAGTTTAAATTAAATTTTAAAGTAGGACGTTAGTTATGTTATTTTGAGTTTATTGATATTTTTTTTCAAAAGATTTTTAATTTATTCATTTTTATGTTCTAGATTTCGTTCACCTGACTCCTAAATCTGCTCCTGCTTGCTTATACAACAGCTTAATCGACACGCATCAGAAAAAC
Organism: Trichonephila inaurata madagascariensis; assembly: GCA_019973955.1. Taxonomy (NCBI): domain Eukaryota; kingdom Metazoa; phylum Arthropoda; class Arachnida; order Araneae; family Nephilidae; genus Trichonephila; species Trichonephila inaurata. The sequence goes on from BMAV01007815.1 coordinate 35,908, forward strand.
TTCGAGAGCGTTCTGTATAAAGCGCATTCTCTTTCGGAAGAGGTATTTTATTCAAAGCGTAGTAAATTATATATTGTGTTATGGCTGATTATATTTGAGTGTTGTTTACAATGTATCCTGATAAAAGTCGTACATTAATCTACAGTTTTATTCAAAAACAAACTATAAATGATCTTAAGAAATGCTAAATTCTCCATTTTTAGGATAACTTGTCCCTAATAACAGTTACTAATAGTCTAGAAAATCCTAATAATTTTTATATATATTATTTCATGAACAAATTTTACAGGGTCTTTATGGATATAATCATTGCCTTATTTCTCTTAACAATTTCCTTTGTCGACTTTTAAAAGCAAAATTCAATTGTATAAGAGGGATTTATTTAAATTTAATATTTAATTAAAATTCAATCAAACAAAAACATTTACAAAAACTTAATAAAAATACAAAATTTTCAAGTTTTTTGAAACACAAAACATTTATTAAGTTTTCAGAAAATAATCTGATATTTTTCTTTGCATTGTCTTTTTTAGCATCAAATTGTCAACAAGTTGTTCCATGCCGTCCATTTTGTTATTCATTTCACCATTCTAATGTTCGTCGATATGAATTATACAAGGCATGTTCAAATGAAAGTGATTCGAAGCTTTGCATGAGAAAAGTTTTCAATGTATTTTAGAGATACAAGCGCGACAGTGAAGGGATATGCATCATGCACACGTGTGCCGAAGCAGATTAGTATAATTGCGTTCGTAAAGACGTGGCATTCATTCAAAAATACCTGGTGTGGATGTAACTGCGTCCAAAACGAATCAGGAAGCTGTAAGAAAGTTTTTAACACTCGAATTGTGTAAGCGGGTGGATATTCATCGCTAAATGCTTGGTCATTGGGCATTTTTTAAGAATTTTTTTTGACATGCAGGGACCCCTATTACTGGAGTTTAAGGAGCCGGAAGTGGCCACGGTAGCCTAGTGGTCAAAGTATCGGATCGTGGCTGGTTTGTCACGAGTTCGAGCCCAGTACCACTGAAGGCCCACCGCGTAGAAGAGCGATGCATGTTAAATCTTTTGAGAACTCAAACGTCATCCCGTTGGTGTGGTGTGGTAGTTAAAAGAGGGGATGCCAGCTCAGGTGTCATCCTCGTCGCTTGACCATGGTTCAAAATTACAAGGTCCGTCGCCAAAAGCCCTCGTGTAGCTGAACAGTGCGACGTTAATATTCCCTCACTCATTCACTAAGGAGCCGAACCTCAGCAGAATGTCTAACGGTACCCCCAAACACTTGATAGGCTGCATAAGGTTATCAAAAACAAACGCTCAGGTATGCTGTTGTCAGGTGTCATTATTCTGCATGACAATGCAAGGTCGCATGTCGCCAAGGTTGTGTCAAAGCACTGGCCCGTAAAAAGTGGCAAATCCTGGACGTTCTTCGCGGACGGAGTTCGTAACCTTCCTAAGCAATGGGACGTCTATAGATGATTTCTTTTAACAAACTTTGTATATATTTCACTTATTAAATATGTTTGTTTCTATCTACGCATCTGTTTGATTTCTGTCTCTATGTATCTCATTGATACACAACTCTAATCACTTTCATTTGAACACCGCTCATAATTTTTGATTAAATAATGTATACTGTTATTTAAATTCCTTATTGTTTTTATAGGACATAGAAGTCATTCTCCCAGTGATTGATCGGTGACCTTAATTTTGCATGATATATTGGAAGTCTCATCTAAGGAGCTGAAAGCATGCGTTCCTTGACCATAGAAACATTTTTAACCCCAAACAAAACATTTTTATGCATTAGTTGAAAACAAGCGTCTTTAAAACACTTCTCATCTTCTGTGATATACATCATCGAATTATTCTGGACAGTTATTGAATTGAAGATATTTTAAAATGTGGTTTTTTGTTGCAAAATAAGGTTGGTATATTCTTGAATTCTCTGTTTTATACCAGTTCAGATATCAAAATGTTAACGGATTTGTACGAGGTGTGACATAAGAAAAACGAGACTGGTTCGATAAATCATTGCATTTACAGAATCAATTCTCCGTGGCAGCAGCATCTCCAAAGTAGTTCCCTTCAGCATTCACACACTTCTGCATTTGATATGGCCATTGTTGGTAACAGTTCTGGAACGTGGATTTCGGAAGGCCTTTCAGGAGATTCTCCGTTTTTGCCTGAACCTCTTTAAATTAGGTAAAATGGGTTCCTTTTAAGTAAGATTTAACTGTAGGAAATTTAAAAAAAAGTCGCATATGGTGAATAAGGAGGATGCCCCATCACAGTAATGTTTTTTCTGGTCAGAAACTGCTTGACAAATAGGGCCGTGTGAGAGGATGCATTGTCTTGGTGCAACAGCCCTCCATCACTTCACAATTTTTTTCCTAATTTTTTCATGAAGACTTTTTAGTACTTCAATGTAGCTGTGTTGATTAATAGTCTGATTGCTGATGTGAGAGGGAACCCACTCATATTACGAATTTTGGCAATGTTTTGATCTGTAACCGCTGACCTTAGGCACCCAGTAGGTTCATCATCTTCCACACTGTGACCCTTTCCCTTGAAAACCTCTTATACCTTCCAAACACACGTGCACTAGACAAAGTTTGATCTCCATAAGCCTCGGTTTATATTTGAAGTGTTTTCGTGGCTGATTTCTTCACAAGAAACTTGTTGTTGATTCGACATTTTTCTGGCAGAATGAAGTTGCACGTTTTCACTCAATGATGCAGTACTCCCACACAACTAGCATGATCTATTAAGGCGAACTGACCTCCTGGATAGAGGAGGGGTGTGGAATGACGTCTCCAGAACAGTTTTTGTGAACACAAATTTTTCAAGCTACACACTTAGTCTCGTTTCTTATGCCCCTCAGGGGGCTCACCTTCTTTAGGTGAGTACGGGTGTCACAATCCTGAGGTACCCTAGTGATCCTTTCCTTTTCCCAAGGGGTTTACTATCTTTGGTAAACACGGGTGTCACGACCCCGGGGTACCCTAGTGATCCTTTTTCTATTTTCGACCCTCTTTCTCATCATTCAATTTTCCCTTTTCTTCTTTTCACGTCTAGATCACAGATAATTTTAACAAATGTTTGGCGCAGCTTAGCCAGATTTGGCTCTTGCGCCACAAACCCATACACTCACTCACTCGTTTTTTATGTCACACCTTGTATGAAAGAAAAATACCTTGTTATTAAAACTAAATTATATGTAATTTACCACGCATAATGATTAAAACTCATTTGATATGAATGTAATGATTCATTTTATAGAATATGTGTTTTTTAAAAAAATTAGCTTATAACTAGTTAAGATTAATTTGTGGACCTATTAATATTTATTGAAATATTATTCATTGAACTGAAAACAATTGCAAGGAAAAAAAACCCCGTCTTATGAAATTAATTTATCAAAAAGGATCTAAATCACAACGAAGCAAGTTTCAGGATGGTTTTATATAACTATCATTGGTATGATCATTTAAGTTGCAAATGACTTATTGTAGAATTTATTGAAAGTGAGTAAAAAAAACTTTTTTTTTCTTACATTCTGACTATATTTTTGGCAATAACGGGAATCACACTTCATTAATAAATTGTTTTTTGGTTATTTTAATTCAATAAAAAAGAATTAACCCCTTAACTGCCGAAGAAAAGTTACGAAATTCATCCCCCAGTGACACCGTTTTTCACAAAGGCACGCGTTGTTACGTGGTTTGTTGAGGGAAAAGAAAGAGTGTTTTTCCACCTAAAAAATTGTAAACTTTTAGTTTGAAAAAGAAAGAAAATAAAAGTATGAAATGATAAAATGAAAATAAAAGATTTAATTTCTGGAGTTACAATATAATAAAAAATAAATCACAACTTATCTGTTTTGTGATATATTCTGAAACATGGATGAAGACATTAACCAGTATCACATTCAATGCATTCGTACAAAAAAAAATTAAAAAGCTCCTAATACACACGGTAAGCGAAAATGACAGCAAATGAAAAATAGAAAAGAGCACACTCAAAGGAAAAAACAAACAAACAAATAACTGCTTAGCTGTGAATTTCCTCGTTCCTGGAATATACCCTTTCAAATTCCTTCCCCAACTCTTCTTTGAAACAAGTAAATGCTTTAGAAACAGTTCCAATATCATGTTATTGTATTCCAAAGCCTTGGGACTAGTTTTAAACAGAGCAGCACTATACAAAAAGTTCTTTGAAAGAACGAGTATACACATCCAGGGCAATAAAGGCATCAGCTGAGAAGGAGGTGTATACATGCCAGGGGCACTTAAAAGGGTAAAATACCTACATGAAACATTTTTGCTTAGCGTTCTTCTTGAGTAAGCTATTTAATGAAACTCGTGAACTCCTTGAATGACGAATATATAATAGACAGAATAATAGAAACCGTTAAAATCAGAATTATTGGAATCAATATGATGTTAATTCATTTTATACATAAAGAATAAAAACGCTTTAATTTGAAAAAACAAATGTACATAGTTCTCTTATATGAATTAACCGCGATCGATATCATTCTTCATTAAATAATAACTCGATGATAAAGAAAGAGAAATGAGTCGAAAAAAATCAACCTTTCACTTGCATCTGCTAGAATCAAATCCTGTTATTAGAATTCTACCGTTTAGAGATCGCAAGATATAAGTGGTTAATATAATATTTCACAAACCGGATTACGTAAAAACCACTCGTCGCGTGTCTGTTTTAATAGGATATTGAGCATACAAATTTTTTGATCAAACATTAAAGAATGAATCCGATATTTATTGAATTATATGCCTCTTACTCTATTAGAAGAGTTACACAACTGATAATGTATATTACTTTATAGATAAGAGCATTATTTTTCTCAAACAAGAGGACAGCTGTCAGGAAAGATTATATGCAGCTGGGATAAATGTAATCCTTGAGTACGTTCAAATGGGTTTCGACTGTTATCGGATCTATACTGAATGATTATTAGTCCTAAAAAATCCCACCCCATCGAATCGTCGTATTTTACTGGTAGTATATAGTGGTTAGAATGGGATTTTATTATTTTTGTAGATCATCACAAAACATAAGCTGTTCCAATGATAGGGCATACAGTAGAAGGTATAAATCAACAGATCAAATTACATCTTCCCTGTAATAGAGGCTCCAGGTTGGATGAAACACTATTTGAAGGTTTGGATTTTATACCAGTAATGAGAGAGACTCTTGCTCTCTATTCCCGACAGTTGTTCTTGAAATAGGGTCTTCTCGACTTATATTGAAATTCACTCTTAATTCTCAATTGGGAATTTACTTTTTGTACAAATAATTCATATCATTGCTCCCTAATCTTTATCTAACATAATTTTCTATTGTATCAATAGTTTCCACATTAAAGAGTAACACATTATTCGTTTTAAAACCATAATTTAAGTCCCAGTCCGCAAAATTTAAATTTAACGTGAATTTTTAAAAAGTGCTTTTGTGGATTTTTCAAATAATAGTAATACAATTTAAGAAGTCTGTAAAAGAAACAAGTAAAATTCACATAAAAACTAACTTTAAAAAATGACTTCTTTATGAATCTGTATGGTTCTCGAGCTTCCTTTAAAGTATTTTGAATGAACTATATTTTAACTAACGGAATCTTGAAATATGTCTACACTTTGTTTTTTCAGATGTTTATGGAATTTAAGAGAACTGCTCTCAACGAATTATTTGATCGAGATGTTTAAGCGCTGTTTTCTCTCATTGAAATCTTTTCTTGATAATGAAATATATATTTTTGTATTGATTCTTTTAAAATAAAAAATAAAAACATTTATCATATATCGAGTATAGTGCCTCTCTGATATCCATCCTTTCGATAGTTTTAAAACCAAAACATTGAATCACCTTACATATTCAAATTTACGCCGCCCTGTTTAACCACTAAAAATGCTATTGAAAATTGGGTGCGGCTCAGAATCAAAGGCGGAAAGATTTCCTGGATGAAGGAAATTGAACGTGATCTTGACGGTTAGAGAAATTACAAGTTCATGAATATATTTTTTAAGTTTTAACTACTGTTGAAATAAATTAATTTTTCACTTCTTATTAGTTCTCCTTTTATTTATTTATTTATTTTTTAATTTTGTAGGTATTGGACATCGAAAAACCTTTTTACATTAATTTTCATTTTTTCACAAAAACTGCTGAGAATTTGGTGTGCGGCTTAGAATCGATAGCGGCTTAGATTCGAATAAATACGGTAATTCAACAAATGCACTTAGATGCACAGTAAAATTACGTTCAAATTTTTCATAAAAATAATCATTAATTTATTTCTCAGTTTTTTTGATAGAATTATTTTACGTTTGCACAATTTTTCTTTAATATATATATATATATATATATATATATATACAGTCGACTATCGATAATTCGAAGCTGGAGGGACCAATGAAAAACTTCGAATTATCAAGAGAGAAGGAAAAAACTCCCAAAATACACAAAGAGAAGTTTTTTTCTAACACATTTAAATTTCAAACTGTTTAATAAAGCAACAATTGTACATATGTATAAAAGTATTTTTAAAAAGTACATATTATGCAGTATATAAATATTTCACAGGAGTTAAAAGTCCTGCATTAAAAGAATGCATTTGTATATTAAAAACAATTATTAAAATAAAATATATTGTACATAATTAATCCTTTTTAAAGAAAAAAAATCTATTATCTTTAAAAATATGTTATCGGTTCCCTCAGACACTGTCCGCAACACCATGAGTTCTTCAAGCCGTTGGGTCCAGTCCGGCCCATGCCCTATTTGGTGCCACATACCATAAGTCGCACAGAGGAGTCATAAATCGTCATGTCACTCAGAAGCAAAATACACAATCCTGCTCATCTCTTCTACACAATAGAGGACCATCCTTTCTGAACACATGTGTAGCAAAACCACGTGTTAAAGGAAAGATATGGATGGCTGTCAACAAGTTCGGCCGGTTCATGCTCCACTTGAAGAAGGAAAAAAAATAAAAGTTTCTTTGTGCTTGAGGAACAGGGAAACACTAAGAAGGGATGGAAGATAATGGTGATCAAAGGGTTACGTTCCAGGGGAGACACGAAGAGATGATACAACACAAAACATGTAAACTCCAACTTGTTTGCTACAGGACTCTACATGATGGTGAAATTGTCGAGAGCTATATAAGATAATATGGCCAGTCACAGATTTTACTTCGAAATATTAAGTGTACCAAAAAATATTGTTTTAGTTCGAAGTATCAAGAGTCTTTCTAGGGGTTGAGCATATACTTCGAATTAGAGAGAGGTTCGTATTACCGAATGTTTAAATTTGCGAGTGTGGACTGTATATATACACACACGCGGGGGCTATCTAAAATCTCTATTGACTCACAAATAGTAGTTATGTCTAGGCAGTGTCATTTTTCACTGAAAAAGTAGACAATTTAGTACACGTTTAATTTTTTTCTTACTGTCACGTGTGTACCTATTACTATCTATTGACCAACAACACGAAAGTGCTGTTATAAATGTTCATCTGATAATTTCTCTTAGAAAGGATTCGTTACTGGAATTATTTTCCTTCCTGTGCCAGAAAAGAAAGTAATATAATATCCTGTATTAGTGCTAATATGAAAAAGTATTATTAGAGTCATTAATACATGCTGAAAGATGAAACTATTATCTATTAATGTGTATTTTTATCCGATATGATTGTTTCCGCTTCATTCTGTTCACTCTTATTATCATTTTAAATGAATGAAAGAAAAATGAAGAATATGAAGCTATATGAAAGAAAAATACAGAAAGTTTTCATTAAAATATGCCAATACAATGAAACTCTATAATACTTTCAACTGTACAATCTGGTACAAAAATATAAGATCATGAAAATTGTTCTTTAATAAATGAATGAAATATTTCATTCAAAGTTACCGTTTTCCCACGTGTACTCCAGACAGTTTACTCCCACAATATTTTTTACTAATAACCTAAAAGGCAGATTTATTTCTGAATACTGGTATTTTCTTATTTTTTCTCCTATCGGTAAATTTGAAGTTTGAATCCTAAGTTAAAATAAAAATCTTCTGTGTTATTAGAAAAGCAAAAGAGGTCTTATATCATATTTCGTAATTCCAAAAATTCATTTCACATGCAACATTCATTAGATTTGTTTTCTTAAAGTATCCGATTACGTTTGGAACCATGATTTTTCAAAAGCGTATAAATGGATAATATTTATGATATTTAGTGTCACTTAGATTAGAAAACGTAAATAAAATTGTTTCAAGAATATTATTACAATAAAAAATTATTTAAGTACAATATTTTGACAAAAAATGAGCATAGAATGACCAATTTTCAAAACATTATCCTATTATGAAAAATGCTTCTATTATAATAATATTTTGCCAGTATATAGCTCAGACATCTGTACAGAGGCAAAACTAGAATTTTTGAAAGATATGTCCTAGAAGTGGATTTATCCATATCTTACTACAACAGAGGGGAGAAATTTTAAGAAAAAATTGCCGATAATTATATTTAAATTGATGGTAACTCTGAAAATAATGTGACTTTTTCAAACATCCTAGTTCAGACTCTCTGGAGAAGTCTTTACTTTACATATGCACACACACACACACAAAATATTATTATTATAGAAGCATTTTTTGTAAAAGGAGAACGTTTTGAAAAAAGGTTTTTCTAAGTTAATTTTTTGCCAAAATATTGTATTTAAATAAATTTTTTTTGTAATAATGTCCTTAAAACACAATGTTATGCATGTATTCTAATCTGTGACACTAAATATAATGAAAATTATCCATTTTGTGTACCTTTTCTTGAGTTTCTCCCATTCATATTAGACATTCCTGGCCATGAAAATTGCATCAACAGGAAGGAAAGCAAGTAACACAAAACTTCCCTTACTGTATGTACAGGAGGTTAAAAAAATAATGGAAATGCCTGTGAATAAAAGTGATATTTTTTTAAGGCGCTTCCTAATCTTTATAATATAATAATAGCTACCAGTTTTTCTTACAAATAGAAATGTATATGTTCTGGTAGTATGTGGTAGCTTTAGTAAAATACTGTAAGTCTTGGATTTTTTTTTCCGAAAGATTAAAATGTCGGACCTTTTAGATTTTCAAAGGAGACAAACTATAAGACGCCGACTGTCTAAAGCAAGTGTGACAGAAACATTCCAACTCTTATTCGTACGTAGAGGTACGGTGTCTAAAGTCATGACGGCATACACAAACTCGGCAAAACAAAATAGTGGTTAGAAAAAGAAGCTCAGGGACCAATCGTTATTGAAGCGGAATGTAATATCTAAAACGCAAACAACCGTGTGCAGCAAAAGTGACCGTGGAGTTCATTCGCCATCTGAATTCTACAACATCAATGATTCCAGTTAGAAGACACCTTCATAAACGGAACATTTACGCCAGAGCAGCAATTCCCAAACCACTTGTTATAGATTGTGATGCCAAACGCCGTCTACAGTGATGTCACACTCACAAAACCTGGTCGATTGATAAGTGGAAGAAAGAAATATGATCTGACAAATCGTATTTCACGCCCTTCCCTACAACAGGACGGGTGCACGTTTGAAGGACACCTGCACAAGCTTATGATCGCGATTGTCTCCTTCCAACTGTTAAACATGAAAGTAAATCTGTCACTGGTCTGTTCTACAGTGTCAGATGAGGCCATATAATGGTCGCTATACTGCTCCAGTCGTAGTATAGCCCTTGTGGATACTTGTTAAGTTGCAAACAAACCAATTTCTGAACCAAGGCCCTTGATTTAGTTGAATACTCCTGATATATGACATGATATTGTATGTGACAATATGTCTCCCTCTTGGATGTTAATGATGAGAGGTCCTGTCATTATCAAATTCCGATACGGGATAATAGCTGTTTCTTTTTGTTATTCGAAGTATAACTCGATCTTCTCACAAACAAACAACATTCAAATGTAATTTTAGGTAGAGAATCTTCCTATATAATTATGTTTTTACACAGAGTTCGAGGTGCCATTTCTCCCTCCTACATTCTTCCATTGCGCTTAAATGCTTAATTATTTGCATATCCTAGCATCTCCTTCCTTTCATGCGAATTAAATGTGTATATCGCTCCTCCTTCATTTGGGTTACAATTTTAATGTAAAGCAACGTATTTATTGAGAAAGTGTGGAATTTGAATGATCTTATAATTTTGTGTGTGTTACTATGAATAATCTTATTATAATAGAACTTATAAAAAAATTCAGTGCTATTGAAATGTTGAAGAAAAATATCAGAACATCACATTTTTATGTGAGAATTAAAGTAATTAATAACCATTTCTTTTTTTAATAAGGCATTAAACTTTGAAATTATCAAAAAGTGTTAATTGTTAAAAAAGTTATCTTGAAAAAATGAATTGAAATAAGCTTTAAAATGACTTAAAAATTGTTGAAATGTCTATTGTATAAGTCTAAAGTAACAAGAAAAAAAGCTTAGAGTTTTCTTATAATAATTTTTAGTGCATTAATCTTCCTAAAATCAATTTAAGCTATAATCCTTTTGACACTCAAGGGCACCTTTCGTGTAGCATTTAAATATGCGTGAACATACTTTTTAGTTACACAACAGATTTTTTTGGACAAATAGTTTCTACAATGTGTAATTGGAAAAAAAAATTTCAATTTTTTTTAAAATTTGAAAGGATCTTAATATGCAATCTCGAGTATATATTATTTTGTTTTTATACCCTAATTTACAACCAATTTTATTATGAAATATATTAACAAGTATATTTTTTTTATTCAGTACGCAGTGTATACATAGTTATCATTAAAGCATACAATATTTCAGCACTTTCGAAAGTTATACAAGTTACAAAAATAACTGTGCAAGGATGAAATTCATTATAGAATTGTAAACATGGAAAGAAAAATTGCTAAAGGGTACAAAGCTAAAATACACTTTTCTGTGATAAAGTACTTGATAAATGTAATGTTCTCATACTCTGTAAACATTATTTTGTCAAAAAAAAATCAGGTCAAGGTTTTTTTCCTTGGTGGTGGCTAGACGTTATAGCCACTGCGCACTTAAGATATTTAAATTACTTTTCAGGGCAGAAATAATGAGAATCAAATTACAATATACTTTTTATGAAAAATTAACATTTATGCAAATAACTATTTCAATAAAAATTAAATACAAAGTACAAGTATAATAAAATAATAAAAGAATAATAGTTGTACAATATAGAATACTTACTAAAACATACATTGAAATTGGTATATATCCACATTTTATAGTTTATTTAATTTTAGTATAAAAAAGTAGAAATAAAGTAATACTTTGGGGATTAAATTAGTTATTTCACAAATTTGATGAGCTATTTACGGTGAAACTTTTCAAAGAAAGTAGGACCATTTACTTGAAGGCACAGTTGGTACTCACAGAAAAGCTATACTGAAAGATTTTGGATCCCAAGAATCTTGTACCACATATTGTAAACAAAGTTTGTCTATATTTCCTACCCCAACATTCTCACATAATTCTAAGGGCTCTCTATCGAGTGGAGGAAGAGCGAAAATTTCGAGGTCATTTTTCTGCTCTATTTGGCCAGTAGATAGAGCCTCTATCAACATATAAAAGTTTTCCAAAAACCTAAATAAAACCTTTTTTTTTTAATTGTACATTTGCTTAATTCATTCAGATGAGAGATTCAGATAATTTTTTTCACAGATCAGAAATTTTACTTATAGTAATCACAAAATGCAATTTGTAGATTTACACTGAGAATAACTGTTTCTGACTCCCAGTCAGAGGACATGAAATTCTAAAAGAGGTATCATGCTGCCATATTTATTGATTTTAATGCATTTTAGCTTCAATTAACGCATGTGGATAGACTAAATATCCATCACCCACTTGAAGAAAAAAAAATTTTTATGTGGCTAGACCTATTAACCACTTCCTGAGAAAGGGTTAACGCAATAATTTAATCAAGCTTATGCCGTATTGTTCTGTTACGCGTATTTATGAGATACGGCAACACGCTATAGCACCATCTACCACTTAAATGTAAAAAAAATAAGAGAGACTTTGCTGAGACAAGTGACTAAATGTGTGATATTTTCTCATTTAAGGTATTCGACTACGTTCGGAACCGTGATTTTAAAAAGGCGCATAAATGGACAATTTTCATGATATTTAGTGTCACTAAGAACATTTTGGCAAAA
>BMAV01007816.1:12376-23351 GCA_019973955.1 Trichonephila inaurata madagascariensis
TTTTAATGCTTGAATAAACATATATATATATATATATATATATATGTTTATTCAAGCATTAAAAAAAAGCAATCATTTCAATAGCTATCTGTAAATTTTTCTTTTATTTATTACTGATAGAAAATGGATTTTAATTAATATATATATAAATGTGTTTTTTTAAAGGATTATTTCTCTCTATTATTTTTCAATACTAAATTAATTATTTGCTAATTAAAAAGTACATCCTCTATTATTTTGGATAAAAATACATTTCAGAAACATTTTTAAGCTAACTATATATAACGATTGATTCATGAAAAAAATCTGAAATTTATTTTATTATTTTAATTTCTTAGAAACTAACTATTATTAAACAAATGACGAGAAAATTTTTTGTTTTATTCTTAGCATCAGAATCGTTTTCTTTTTATTGCTTCACACATTAATAATTTTTTAACTAACGCAATATTGTTTTTTATAAGTCCTACATCGAAATTTGAAGCTACATCTTATCTGTGAGGGGGAGGGAAAGAGGGAACAATAATTTTACACTAAAAAAACCATGTTATGCCGGGTTAGACAGAGGGAAAAGAAACCTGTCTTAAATCGAAACTATGTGGAACAAATTTCGAAAAAGGGAAATTTAATGAAATAATTTTAGAAGTCACTCACACATTGCGTGCGTACAAACACACACATAATTGCTTGTGTCATGTGAGAAAGAGAAAGCCCGTGCAACGCCGGGCCATGCAGCTAGTGTAACATATATTACACTAGAAGTTATATATGCCTCCTAAATACAATTTTATGCGCTCTGTCTTGTTATCAGTTATTATTGATTAATGTATCAGAATTATATTATTAACTTTTCCTTTCAGTGTCGTAAGACCATATATTCAATAACTTTTGGACTTGATGAAAATCTTTGCCGAAAAAGAATTAAATAAAATTCAAACTACTCATAAACAAGATTGTTTAATTAATCATTTATGTTTTATCTGTTACATGCATCAAAAAAAACTCTAGCAACTCGCATAACTATCGTCAAATTTCGCCACAAGTTTTATTTTAGATTCCATAAAAGACTTTAGATTTTGTAGTTCATAAAATATTTTCAGCATTTTTATCTTGATATAACAATCTTACTTTCGAAAACCAAAAATGATGCTTTTTTTACATCATCTATAAATTTAAGGAATCGTAGAGTTTTCAATTGCTCAATGTATTGGTCCTTATGAAATTTATAGCTTTGGAACAATCTGCATTGTGTAGCACATTTTTAAAGCTTTTACACATTTCCTTCGTTTACTATGTAGGGATATTTCGCTAAACATTAATTTTGGGAAGTAATTTTACCGTCTTTTAATTTTACGAAACTTCGTTTTTCTTTGGGTCACATCAGTAAATTAAGCTTAGAAAAGACAAACAAAAAAAATGCAGTAATTTTCACTGCTTCGTCTTATTTAGTGTTTTACGAATAATAACACTAAATAAGACATTTTTAATGATGTTATATTCGTCATGATACTTCCAATAAAAAATGCCGTTTGAGTAGTATTAGTACTATCTATACTTTGGTCACGTCTTTAGCATAAGTTTAAAATTAGTAGTTCTGTAGTCACAACCGTTTTTTAAATTTTAAACTGATTTTAAAAAAGCCTCGTTTTTTTTAAGAGCAATTTATACCAGCCACTCTTTGTATATGCAGCTTTATAAGCTCAACATTGATTTTTTTCTTTATCAGCTTTGGAGCTTTATCCCTATAAATTTAAAATTAAAATCAGTGTGAGTCGTTATTGTCCTTTTTTTAAAAAAAAAAAACTTTAATAGAATTATATTGACTTTGTTTTATTCGGTTGGGAAAAAAAATCCAGTAATTTTTAAATATATTGCCAAACAGGTAAAACGGGTGAGATATTTTCTAATAAAATTGCTGTAAAGGTAGATGCCAACGACGATAGCTTTATTTCTGGGGATCCTATCTAAAGTGAACACATTTTTTCCCTTTCATTTCTTACCTTGTACCCTATCTGTCCAATATGAGCCATTCTCCTGTTTGGAAATTGAATGGCAAGAGAAATTCGTATACGACAAGTGATCGTCGGCCTATGTTTCATGCCCGGGTGAAAACACTCGCTCCATGATGAGCATATACACTCAGACATCACAATGCGAGAGTGCAGATTTTGGTAAATATACGGAAACTCGGATTCTGACACTAACTTTGAAGGCTTTATGTGTCTTTTTTTTTTTTTTTGCTTTATATAATAGAAGATCCATTCAAAATACCCAAAAAGTTCTAAAAATTAAAATTTCTTGCGCATGACTATTGAATTTTTTTTCAAAGCGTTTTTCCAAAATTACGTTTTTCAGTGATCAGTGATTAGTGAATCCACATATAAACCACACCCTCACTAAAAAAAAATTCCAAAAATGTTCGGCTTCCACACACATGTATACAATATTCCGAAAAATATCCATGTTGTTTAGCAAATGTAGTTTTAGTACGTAAAATTCAATTCATAGTAAGATATATACGGCAATTCTGAATTTGTACCAAAACATTTATTACATGTTACAACTAAACTGAATTTTTACGAAATAAGAATAGAAATATGGTAACAATTACAATAATATGAGAATTCTACTTTTTAAAAACTTTTTTTTTTCAATTCGTAGCTTATACATTTGCAATAAGCTTTCTTAGCATTTGATAAAAACAAAAAAGGAGCATAACTCTTTCGTGACTGTTTAATACAAAATGCAGTCATGCAAGCGTAATACTTCGATAGCTGAAATGTTTCTCATGAATTTGTAAAACATTCACCTGGTCTTCCTAACGATATTTTAATTTATTGCATCATCAAAAATAAGCTCTTTATTTTTCGTTTGCATTCATATGTGTGTTGTTTACGGGGAAAAAAGAATCGTTCGAAAGAATATAAGAAGATGAGAGAGAATACTGCGTGTGTGCGTGAGGGAGAGTTATTAAGCACAACTTTTAATTGTTTTATTAAAATAGATTTTTCTTTCTTAAAATTAGCTCTCTGAATTATGTGCACCATATTTGTACATAGATATTGTACGAGTTTCTTATTTTTAAAACACTTGAATAAAATGGTTAAATTTTCTTAGCTAAACAGGAGGTTACTGTAAATTAAAGAGCAAGAACTAAGTAGTGGTTATGCATGAAAGTATTTACAAATTTTTTAGAAAAAGGATTTGTAGAGTGTCAATCTCTTTTAGCATTTTAAATTTATTTTCATTTGATATACTACCAAATCTTCTTTATTATTAAAAACTTTCGTCAATTACTAACAGTTAATATAATAGCATATTTTGATCCGATTATTGTAAATAAGTGAGTGCATGTTCTTTTTTGTACCTTGTTGGAATATATTATCAGCAGTGGCGTAACGGAGAACATTAGGGCTCCCTGCAAAGTCAGGGTTTGGACCCCAAGTCGGATTTTACAAAGAGCTTAGCTTCAGTCAGGCTTTGGCCCCCCTAAAGTCTTGGGCCACCCCGCGATGCGGGGGTGTTCGTTACTCCATTGATTAACAGCTGCATGGGGGGGGGGGCCACCCCCTGCACGCGTGCCACAGTATGACACGGGGGAGTTATAACCGTGGCACGCGATGACTTACTGAAAATTTAAAAAAATTTAAAAGATAATAAATAACAATTTTGTTTGTAATTTTATTTATAAATGCGGTTGTGTCAGACAAAACCCTCCCTCAAAACTTGGATCAACATATGTTTGTGGATAAATGTTTTCTATTTTAAACATAAAATCAAAATATAGCTCACAAAATTGGCTGATATGCACCTAACAACTTAATTTTATCAGCATCTTAAAGGGCTAATCCTATTATAGATGACTTGAAAAAAAAATTACTAATTTAAAAGCCACACACACACAATCAAGTACTGACTGCTTAATAAGTATTTAGATTTAATGCTTCAAGTTACTCAATTTCATGTGTGTTACACTTAACTTAACTGATTGAGCCTGTAAAAAAATTATTAACAATAAAACCAAAGTTTGTACTTTTGTCTTATTTATGATATTTTTCTTAAATTTCCACTATATATACTAATATATAAATATCCACTACTTATACCACAAGTTTATATATATATATGTTTTATAGTGCAAGAATATATATATATATATATATATACTTGCACTATAAAAACATGTGCAATTTGCGTAAAAATCCCACAATAAGCTTTTGATTGTTTTAAATTTTGAATTTTGTGCACTTGTTTTTTTTTTTTTTTGTTTGTTTGTTTTAATCAGATAGTGGCACTCTTCCCAAAAAGGTTGGCCACGCCTGATCTATATCGTAAGCTACGACTGAATGTTATTGACCACAAAGTGGTCAATGCTCTCACTAATTTATTTCGTGACCGCATCATCATAGTAATTTACAATAACCGTACAAAAAAATTAAATTTTAAAAATTCCGTATCACAGTTTCCGACAACGTTCTTTAATGCTAAAAATTTTATTCGAGTTTTTTTTTCATTTAAATATATAAATAAATCATTTTACTTTCCCTAGTAAATATTTATGAAGGGAAAAAAAATTTTTAATGGAAGATAAACTTTTTAAAGTTCTGATTTAAGAGATTAATAGAAGCATATCTTCTCATAACTTTTGGTTTCATGCAATCAGTTGCCAGAATTAAATAAAGATTAAATTCAATGAATGATAAAAATTAGAATAATAAAACGATAAAAAAAGATTAGAAAAAGGGAATAACAAACATTAAAGTGAGATAAAGGTAGGAAAAAGGTTGTTTAAAAGCCATATGATGCTTACTTCTATAAAAATAACAAAATACGAAAAGGTAAATAGTTTCAGATATCTTGGATTGATAAAAACATGCAATTTTTGACAAAAGTACATATCGGTCTGAATCTTTAAGTCTAATTGCACGTACAATTTTATTTCCTTTTCAATTATCGCTACTTATCAAAACTCCTGAAAAAAATGCTTTAGGAAATAAAAAAATATAAGGGAAGCATTATAAAAGTTGGAATTGCTGTACTTAAAACTGATAAAACAATCGTTAAAATTTACATATATGCATTTGTGTGTGCGTGCGTGCGGGCTGGTTGTGTGGTGTGTGTAAATATATAAATAAATTATAATTTAACTTAAATTCTACTTCCAAGTTAATCTCTCTGTTTTTCTGCCATAGATATTCAGATATAAAATTCATCAGCTAATATTTTCTGATCAAAGATCACCCAAAATTAAAATTCCAATTGTATTTCATTTCTTTTTATGGTCATAGCCTGATCGTTCTCCAGTATTACTCTCCATTAGAAACTTTAATTAAAAGCTACAGAATAAGCAATAATTGAATAACTATTTAACCCAATCCAAATCAAGAGTAGTTAACGAAGTAGGTTTACATTGTTGAGAAGTCGTTGAAATCTGTCAGTATATATATACTGAAGAGCCTGACACAGGCGTGAGTTATGAGATAGTGCGATGCAGTCGGCAGCAACTATATAATACAACAGGTATCTGGCAAAGCTATTAGATCAGTCCCTGTTGCTATAATGGCAGGTTATCAAAATTTAAATGCCTTTGAATGTGGCATTACAGTTCGCACAAAAGAGATAGGACATAGCAGCTCCGGGGTAGATATGAAATTTGGATTTTCGCGTTCCACCATTTCATAATTGTACCATGAGTATTAAAAATCCAATAAAACACCTAATCTCCGACATCGTTGAGGCAGGAAAAAAATCTTTAAAGAACAAGACCGTCAGCGAATTAAGAGAATCCTTAAATACCATGGACGTGAAAAACTTTCTCAAATTCCTTGAATTTCAATACTGGGGTTTCAACAAGTGTTAGCGAGCGAACTATTCAATTAACTATCCTTGATATGAGCTTATAGAATCTAAGACCCACTCGTTTACCGTTTACACCACACAAAACTTTACACTTCATCTGGGTCCACCAACACCATTATTAGACTGTTGATGACTGGAAGAACGTTGGGGCTATCTGACGAATTTTTCGTAATTGTATTGGACCGATAGACGAGTACGAGTTTGAAGGCAACCACATGACTACATTAACTCTTCGTATCAACATGAGGCTGTTCAATCTAGGGAAGTTTCTGTGATGATGCGAGAGATGCAGTTTTCCCTTCTTTTACGCATTAGGCTAATGGTCGCGCCTGATGGCCTTTTTTTAAAAGCGAACATTTGTTTCAACGGCTGTCCATTCTTTCGTTCCCTCTAAAATGTGTCTGTGCTATACATGCATGGAAGGGAGTATCGGCTATTGTGAGGAAGAAATGCCAAGGATTGTGTTCTCAGTGTTGAAGTGACAGATCGATGTACGGACCCTTCATATGGTTTTCGATATACTGCGACAAGAGGATCACAGTCCAGACAGGCTTTTGTCCCGGACAGACCAGTGGTGCTTGAAACCAAGACTAAGGGTGTCGGGTGCAGATCCATGTTCCTTCCAATCAGAAATCATTGGGGGAGTGAGAGGGGCCCCCGAAAATTTTAAAGAGGTGGATGAGAAGATTACGAGAGATCGGCGAGAAGAAAGAAATGTAAAAGGCTGCTAGGAAGCGTCAAGGTCAGCGATAGGAGATCAGCGAGTTTGGCTATAGGAGAGAACTCTACGGGGCAGTGGGATTGGAGATCATGAAGATCAGCGATAGGAAATGAACTAGTCGAAGATACCCAGTATATGATAACAAGACGTGCAAAATTTATATATTATAGATACAATAGAATATGTGTCAATCTGAAGTTATTATTTGTAAAAGAAAAGTAATTTTTTCTAAAGCTGTGTGATCCCTCTTACTTCCCAGAAATTAAGTGAACTTAGGGTCATGGTGCCACACAATATCTATAGCAGGGATAGAGCGAACCAGTGGCACGCGTGCCGTCAATGGCATGCAACACAATATTTTGGGCCAACAATCAAAATGGTTTGCATTTTATTTCAAAATAACAAGGTTCAGTAATAACGCGGCCGGGATCTCACTCGTTTATTATTGTCCTGCCTTAGTTACGTTGTGGACTAGAGTTGCTTGTGATGCAAAATTTGTCTAAGCATAGCATAATCAATTTCGTTGAAACTACTGTAGTTTAAAGTTTATTTGTGTTATATTTACGATTTTTAATTGTTATTTAGCATGGCTAGTTCAGCAAAAGAACAAAAAGTGCAAGATAGTATGTGTAACAAAGACTTTCTTACTTGGGGAATCTAGAAACATGGCATTATTAGTAAAGGCAACAAAGGGGTGTGCGTTTTTTTGTTCTGGAACAGGGGTATGCAGAACATCGTCTGTAAAACGGCATTTTGAAGCAAATCACAAATCCTCTTGTCAAAAAAGTGAACCACAGCAAAAATAATTAATTGTTTAGAAACCATTTGGCAGATGACTCCAATTCAATATGCATTCTACTAAAAGCAACATCTTACAATCTTGATATGTTATTTATCATCCAATCTGCAACAACAGAAGTCACACTAATGTTACTTTAATTTGAATTACACGTATAACTAAAATATTTACAACTATACAGCGTAAAAGGTATTTTTTTTTTCGTAATAGATAACGAGTTTTGACCACTTATCGCAAGTCAAAATTATTTGATTGCACGTCTATATCTCATTAAGCACTTCCTTAGAAAAAATGACACGTTGATCCATAAAGGTTCGCCACCCCTGATCTATAGGTATAGTAAACAATTGCCTTCGTATGCTGTCTGTTCGCCCACCTAATGAGGTCAAATGATCGCGGTAGCCTTGTAATTTCAAGGTAATCCCACAAACAATAATCACAGTGATTGAGGTATGGGGAGCTGGGTTGCCAAGTATGAAGCAAGTGGTGGCTCAGTACGTGATCCTCACCCAACGCGATGTGCGCAAGACATCTTCACACCCTTCTTATGGTGATAAAATCGTAAAACTGTGGTAACAGGTTCTCCATTCTGATAGTACAGCTCTACTAACAATGCCTTTTCTGGCAGTCAACATGCCAATACTGCATTTTATACACAATTTGCATGCGGCGTCACTGACGTTTTATGGTCCAACTGTGTTGGCCATTTTTCAACTTTTTTTTTTCAATAAAACTCCATGTAATTTCAAGCAAGTGTATCAATTTTTATCTCTCTACCTACATTATTCCGGGAATTATTGAATTTTCAAATGCTTACAGACTTCTGGGTCATCTGATAAAAATTAGATAAAAAAAATCTTTATTACGAATATATCGTTTTTTCCTAAAAATATAAGATAAATTAGCTAAATTTTTACTATCAAATCCTCTTTTTGTTAAGCCTTAATCTGTTTGCACACATTTAAATTACACATAAACCTTTATCTGTCTATTATAATAAATATAATTTTCTTTAAGAGCTAAATTAGTGAGTGCTATAATTTTGAAATTTAATAACACTATTTAGATCATACGAATCATTACTATATACATACAAACGGCTAGTAAATTTTAAATTAATAAAACAGACAGTTTAGCAAAACCACAAATGGGCATTATTCTTATTAATTTATTCAGTTATCAACATTGTCGTTAAAATTCATATCCACTGAGTGAAAAAAACAGTTTCTAGAATTTCTTACCGCAGTTTTCCACAAATGTGTTTCTATAGCTTAATGAATTACTTAAATTAAAACCGATGTGTTCTACCATCACTTGCTCGGTTCATTACACCGCATTCGTCACACAAAAACTTCATTCGATGAACAAAATAGCACAAAACACGTGAGTCATTATCATGGTTCATTGCGCCCAGGAGTAAATTAGTCATTAAGATGTCGTTGGAGTCATAATAGAAAGTACTTAGAATGACATTTTCATGAAACCTTAATGCTAACGGACACATTTAATGAATTTCAATTGCAACTACTTTTGTTTTTATTGCTAATTTTGAAGTAAAAGTAAGTTTCGTAGAAATAGACGCATGCTATTGTTATATTTAAGTAAAAGTTTGACATTGAAAATATATGTTGCGATGCAATTTAAATTTCGGTAATGGGAAATTGAAAGTTGTGTCTCCTTTGGTTACATTTATGGTTAACTAAATACTTCTTTTAATAATAACAGATGGGATTAGAAAAATCTATTTCAAACAATTCTTTTATAAAGTCGTTTAAAAACAATCATGTTTAAAAGAAATAGTTTTTGTTTTTCAACAATAACAAAACACATAATACACAATTTGTCTCCACTTAAATTAAAGTCATTTAATCTAATATAAGTAGAAAGTGTAAGACTTCATGATACAATTATAAGTACATTGAACTTTCTAATATCCGTTTATAAAGCTGTCCATCCGAAAACTCAGCTTCACCCAACTAATTTTTGAGACCGTAACCTCAGAGCCATTCATATCCGTTCATTTAGCAAACACATTTCTGCTGTGTATTCATAACGACTTCCTGTATATTCTCTTTAAAAATTTGGAGATCAGTTATCATTAATGTTTATCTATATAACAGAAGATGGATTATCTATTTTAATATTTGTTCATTGTTTGATAGGAATCTCATATTAATTTAACTAATATATGTTTATGTTGCTCGTAAAATTAATTATGGTTTATTGTTTGAAACCCGAATTCAAAACAATGTATCGTGTATTAATATTTTAAATAAACTCTACGAAAGAAGTTAATGAAAGCGATTTTAGAAATACTAAAAATTCTAGAAATACATTGTAAGGTTTCACAACGTTCAGCCGTCTAGACAATTCAGTTGTTTAGGGACGTACGGGCGCCATCAAAACAAAATCTTAGAAAGAGAGGGTGAAAATCAATTTTTTACTTTGATCTCAAAACCTAGATTTAAAAAGAAAAGGGATAATTCCTGTACTGCCAAGGACACCATCAGAATAAATATCCCTAAGAAAAAGAAAAGATAAAGGATTTCTTATAATCCTGAATTTCCTACAAAAAATTTAAGTTTACGAAAAATAGATATGTGTTGTAAATAGAATAGAAAAATTATAGTTTTAAAAAACTAAAAAACACACTTTTGTGGCTAATCGAATTAATAAGTAAAAAAATAATTCTTAATATAAGAATAAAATTATTAACGAGAAGATTAATGTCATTGTGGTAAAAACGTGAGGGGCTCGATATCAATTTTTATAATTTCTTACTAGTTCTATTCCAAAATACTGAGTTAGTGTAAAGATGTAGTACAAAGCCCCCCCCCACACACACACACATGCGCGCGCTTTTACCACAATGACATTAATTTTCTCGTTAATCCTTTTATTCTAATATTAAGAATTGTTTCTGACTTTTTAGCTCGATTAACTATAAAAGCGTGTTTTTTAGTTTTTTTAAACTATAATTTATTTTTTCATTTTTTGGTTCGGTCTACAATAAAGCGTTTTTTTTTTTTTTTAGTTTTTTAAACTATTATTATTTATTTATTAATGAATTAATCTTAAATACGTCATTTTTTGGAATCTGGAATACACATTGGCAACCTATCAATGCGTTGATACGGCCTGGTTTGCAAAATGTAGGATCAGCTAACTGAAGGAAATCTGGAAGAGCTAAGTTTGAAATATTTCATACGGAAGAAGGTGTAAAGCCAATGATATTTTCCACTGAAAAGGAGCTCAATATTCTTTCTAAACCTTGCAGCAGCATTAGACATAAAAGTACACATTTTGAATTGAAGAGTTTATGAGAAACTATTTAATCCGGTGACCACTGAATCAATTCTCAGCTGTTTCGGTAGTCGCCAATTCTGGAAATGTGATCTGAAATTAGTCGCCAAATCTGGAAAGGAGAAATCGTTAAGCTTGATAATCCTGATCAGGTCAATGGAACAAAATTATAAAATTATTGTTTTGACATCGGTCCTTGACAAGTGTGCAAAATTTCGATTAAATCTGATCCTTTAAAAGTGGGTAAAAAGCGAGTTCAAAGATTCCGTTACATACATATGGAGCTTATAAAA
>BMAV01007817.1:7472-21765 GCA_019973955.1 Trichonephila inaurata madagascariensis
TTACAAGAAGATAAATAAAAGATAGTTCGAACAGAGAGCAGGATTCACCTGTGAGACAGGAGCGCCAAACATCGCTAGGCCTAAAGAAGGGGTCTGAGTTGCCTGCAAAGGCAAAGTCGCTAAAAGGGCGCCGACCCTACTTCGTTCGTGTCCGGTGTGAGAGTGAACAAACGATCATATGCCTCTGACGTCTTCACTCCGAATTCTTTCATTGGGCATTGAAAAGCCTCTCGATTCACTTCAGTTTGTTTGTGGCCGCCATCTCTTACATCTCTCTCTCTCGAAATATATTAAAAATTCAAAACATTCTCTAATTATTCGAAATTAATAAATTACTATTTCCTACATATATATATATATATATATATATATATGTTATCCATAATAATATATGCAAATAGTTATAAACCTATAAAAAGTCAAGAGAGTAAGAAATATTAGCCACAGTAGTACAATAGCAAATTCTTGACCTTAGAAACCAAGATTTTAGGTTTAAACAGAGATTTTTGTGACTAGTCAACATTCACCTGTAATTTCTAATACACTGAACCATAGGGAAAGGAAGAAATATTATAGAAATGTAATTATTACCAAATAAAATTCACAATACTATTAATGTATAACGATAAAATTTAACAGACTACTTACTAGTATAGATTAAAAATCGATGTAATAAAACTAGAAGATAAAACTTACTTCGTGAACACAGCATCAGTTTCAAGTGTCTCGCCAATACAAAGGCAGTATTAGCAGTACCGCATAAAAGTAAAATTAGTAAATCATGATATATATATATATATGACATGTTTTGGAGCCAGAATCAGACTTAGTTTTAAAAAAGTTTCTATTCAAGAATTTCTACATCTCTTCTGACGCTAAGAGCAGAGAGAAAAAAGAAAGCCACGTGGAAACTAAGTGGGTTAACACTTAAAACACAGATATGATAAGTATCCCGGAATTTATGAGTGTACTTGAAAGTTAATGCTTACATATAGGACTATTAAATATAACGATCTGAACTTAGAAATGTTTATTGGATAGGCCACATGTTTCGAAGAAATAAATGGGGAATTAATGTGATACTTGATGATGAAATGAAAAATAAGAGTTAAGTGCTAGATAGGGAATTTAATTTTTAGTCTAATTTAATTATCCTTACATATATATATCGTGTACTCCAACTTATAACACGCACTTTTCATACAATAATTAAGATCGAAATTAATGAGTACGTATAATACTCCAAGTATAAAAATAATATTTAAAATGGAAGAAAATATCAACATAATAGATTCATACATGTATCTTAATACTGTTTACTTAACAGAAATGACATACCTTATTGACTTTTGCTTTTTTTTTAATAGCACTAAATTATTCCTCTTGTCGTATATAGACTACATCAAGATTAAAAAATGTACGTTGTTTGTTACAATGAATTTATTCTGGCTATATTTTCTAGGACCAAGTTCTCAACATTTCTTTCTAAAATAGGTCATTTTGTTTCTCTTTTAAGCAGAACACAATTCATCTTTGTTATATATAAATGTGATTTCATTTCTTACTTGAACTCCCTTATGGCACTTTTGCCACTTCGAAACTTCCTTGCTATAGAAGGATTTCAATTTTCCTTCGAAAATTTAGTGACTCTGCATTTGAAATCAGCACTGCATTTGTTTCGCTTGAAAGGGCCAATATGTTCTACTGAAAGATACAACACTGTTTCTATCAAAACGAGATTTACTAAAGGCTTCGATATTCACTTTGAATTCATGCCTAAAAAATAACTGGAGAAAGAGAAAATATTTGACTCCTAATTCTCCGAATTCATTTGGGTTTCAAGTGAGTTTTTGCCATAAATTGTTCCCTTCCTTTCTCGAAAATCTAGAGTAATATTCTTGTGCACATCTACATCGAATACAACTGACACTATTTGCGGAATTATTCTCTACTCTCAAATATTTTCCCTCACCCATATTGTCCTCTTAACTCTTATCAATTCAGTTCAGTATTGTTAAAAAGCCGCGAAAATTTCTTCGAATGAATGACTTCAAAATATAAGAGCATTGCGCCTGCTTAGATTTCTAAATGAAGAAAAGGGTGTACTTTGTGCAAAGAATATGCCTAATTTTTTTAAATGTTTGAAGCTAGAAGCGTACGCTATACTCTGGTTGATTGATTGAATGTATATTAACATCTTACTCAGAAGTTACCCTAGGGTTTCTGGTGATGGACCTCATACCTTTTAACCTCATCAAATGATGATAATGATCAGGCATTAATAATCAACCATATTATTATAATTCTAACTTAATAGTAAAGAATAAACAAGAAAACAAGATAGCACAAGATATAATGGAATAGCTAGATTAGCACTATATCAAACTATCAGGCTTAGGATTATTTGCTTACATTACTTAACTGATATAAGGTAAAAAGAGAAAAAAATATAGTTTTTTTTTTATTTATTACTGAAACTATTTTCTAAAAATATTAATTCCTCTAAGCCTGTAGTATAAAAAATATTAAACCTCCTAGACCTGTGGTGTAAAAAATATACTTTTTTTCTAAGAGAGAGAGAGAGAGTATGCTGTAAATTTAAAATTACTAACATTAATTTCTAAAATTTAAATGGCTAACAACCGAAAGTAACAAAAAGTAGTATAAAAATCCGAAATAATATAGAGATCAGATTACATTTATAGAAATGACTGTTAAAAAAAATTTTCCGAAGAAAGTAATAGTATATTGAATCTAGAAGAAACGAAAACGATACATAAAATTTAAATAATTGTTTGTAAGGAAACAAAGTATTGAAACTAAAAGTAACATACAATCTTAATTTGAAAAATTCCATATTATCTGATGATACAATCTATGATTAAGAAAAGTAATTAAAAGCTATATATTAAGATATAAATTAACAAAAATATTAGCAAACTTAAACTTATTATAAATCTTTGTAAACAGAAAATAATTGCGATAACATGTTCTAAACCATTAAATATTATTAATTTTACCAATATTTTTATTAATTAAATAATTGATACACTGTAAATAGTTAAGAATGATATTCATGTAACAAGATATATATGGATATTACTGTTTCAGATAATATTTTGCTTGTGTATGAGTAAACTGTGTTCAGGTGCTACAATCTTACATTCATCAATTTTGAACTATTCTTTTTGGACTATGACATACTTCTATCACGTTTGTCTCTGTCAAAAGCAACGCTTCCTTTTTTTAAAATACTGCACAGCTTACCCATTGCATTCTCTTTGATGTCTTCTTTGAACAAAAATTGGATGCCTTTCCTGGCTTTTTTTCTGGTGTTTTTTCCGATCTTCTCGCGGGAAATAGCTAGTTTAATAGAAAATTTAATGCAGTATCTTTGTTTAAATCCGTCTGTCATTTTGTCAAAGCGAAAATCCGATAGAACTTGCTTACTTGTGCACATCATCATACATCACTGGTCTGCTAGTGAGTGACAGTTTCTGTGAGTGAAAAAAATTTATATACGCTCCTACCTTATATATGCACCACAATATACTCTAAACTCACTTAGATAAGTACAAGTATATGCATTAAAATCGCTTATACGCATACACAAAACAACAGTTTCTTAGCTTAACTTGTTCAAACCTTTATCTTTGCCTGTACATTTAAAGAATATTTATTTGAAATAACATTTAGTGGCATCATGGCTGGGATTGCTGTTAAATAATATTTCAAACAAATATTCTTTAAAAAAACAGTAAAAACAACGGCGATATCAACAATCCAGGATAGGGTTACGTCAGTTAGATTGGATTTATAGTCATAAACTAGACTAAAAGAATGAAATTCATAATTTTGCATGTATATTTATACAGAATATATATCAGTACGGCGTAACACCTAATGCAATCATGCATTGCTATAGGAAATACCATAACAATGTATGTCGGAAACGTTTTCCTGGAACGGTAGTGACGACACAAAACACAAGAAAGATCGAACATGAATAAAGGGAGAAAACCCGTTTATTAACCTTAGTACAGCAAAAATGCTGGGAAGTCTTTGGTTGGTGAAGGTGACAGATAGCCCTACGTAAATCGAAGCATCAAATGCCGGTGCATGCGCACACTCGAATTTTTCTACCATTCTCTCTATAAACCTTCATTTCGCCTGCTGACAGAGTGGTTCTGGGGTTTAACGTTACACTAACGCTGAACTCACTGATATAAATCTGCCATATGGGGTGTTGATTACAATAGAAGAACCACACAGTGGTTGTACTTCCAGCGTTACCCCATGAAGCAAACGCCTTTAACACGCTTGCTTCTTAACACGCCTGAACCAGAGGTTGTCCTACAATGGATCCTTCATCATGGACACACAGAAATGTGAGTGAAGAGTAAGAACCCCAAAACAACGAGGGGATTGTATTGGATCTGATACAGAATAATCCCGGCTCCATACTCCGGCTATCGCCAGTCCTTGTAAAGATTTTCTATATGACCGTCTCGCGGGTCCTGCATTCTAAAGATATGCACCCTTATCACATACAACGAGTACTATGATGACGATCTCTTGTCTCTTTAATGTTCCTTTTCCCTAGCTTTTTTATGTACTAAGAATAATAAGCATGTTTCCTCTTGTTATTCCTATCCTATATTTTTTGTGTTTTGTGTCTTCACTACCACGCCAGAAAAGCGTTGACGATCATGCTTTGCTATGTGATTTTCCATCACCTAGGTATTCTTTATCTGTCCCCGAAATTTGCAACTATTGTGCTAGTGCATCCTGTATATGATGTAATTATTTGTGAAATTTCGTAATTTCTGAATGTAAAACGAATAATTTTGCGTGGCTTTTATTTTACAATGAATATTATTAATTTCTGAAATATATTCTGAATATTAATATTTTTTTTCTTATTCTCTTCTGAAATGGTTTCCCTTCTTAGACAATAGCTCTCCACTTTTAATATGTTCTTGATTGCTTAATACTGCGCGCGTACTCATTTTATTAAGATTACAAATTTCTCAAAAGAACTTCAGTATTTTAAAGTAATAATAACTTTTAAAATCAAGTAAAATTTTTTGAAATGAAAAAATACTATGTAATAACAGCATAAAAGAGCACATGAGTTATGAATTGAAACGTCAATTATTTGCATAAAAAAATTTAAGAAGCAAGTAGTTTTATCAAAAGTAATATATTCATGAAATTTTATCTTTAACTTTAAAACCTATTTTTGTTCATATATATATGTTACCGATAAAGTGTGAAATCCCTTATTTCATAGAATAACTTGGTGTTTCATGAAGTTCAAGTCCGTTAAAGTATATAAAATTATTGAATTTTAGGATTTATGTAACTAGGTATTCAATAGAATAACGATAACTTGATGGTTAAAATGCGAAATCGGTACTCGAAAGTTCTTTGAAATGGTTCTAGCTGCTTTTAGTGAATTTTGAGCCCAATTCAAAGTGTCATCTCTGAAATCCTTACTCTTAATAAATAATGAAAAATAAAATAAAGGTATTTCCTAAAATTTAAATTAATATTCTCTTACAATTTATTTTGAAAAAATTTACACAATGTTTTAATAAAGCAACTGTTTTTCTTCCCAGCATGTATTATTTGATACTATGCAGATATAACTATTTCTGCAACATATTCTTTTATTTTCCTTTCTGTTTAACTAATGTTAGCAATATGTGCATTAATAAATTGTATCATTTGCTTTTCGTAATTACTATTCAATTAATCATCCGCAATAGGGATAAAATGTACTTTTTGAGATATTTTAGCTATTTAGGATCAATTAATTTATAAAATAACTTTGAAATTGTTTGTTTTTCACTTTAACGGTTTATCATTTTTCATAAAATAACTAGTTATTTCGAAGAATAACTAGGTAAAGAGTAAAATTTTTCATTTATCGTATACTTTAACTGACTTGTCTAGTTATTTCTTGAAATACCTACTTATTCTATGATATATAACCGAATTATATACTTTAATGGTAACATATGTATTTAATTTTTTTGAGAAAAATTTTTTTCAAATAATTTACTTTACAATGAATTTATCATACTTTTTTTTAAATTTTCCAATGAATCTTTCAACTTCATGTGAGTGTTTGTGTAGAATTATTTATGATAAAAATAGTTCATAAGGAACTAATTTTTAATCTTATCTCCATCATGTTTGGAAGAAATGTAAATATTTTTTTCATATTTTATCATGCGAAAAACTTTTAAAAACCCTTTTCAAATTTTTCTAAAGGCATCCGAGTGATAAAATTCTTCCATTTTAAATAAAAAAAATTCAAATAAACTTTTAGTTCTCATTCTCGTAAAATAATGATTTATATCCCAGCTATTCTGTAGACAATTTCAAGATATTGATATGCAAATATAAAGTATTTTGTGCTTTCAAGTCTTAGAAATATTTTTCAGAACTTTCAGTTTTTATCGTAAATAAAGGGAGTATATTTATCTAAATAAAATTTTCCACGTATATTTAGTGACAAGTATAAACAACGTAAAATGAACGATAGGAATTTTTCAAAATAAAAGCGTTTGAATATTTTAAGATTCCTTAATATCTTGTAAAATATCTATAACACTATGGATACATAGAGGAAAACTTTTATCAATTTATACAATAAATTATATCTAGCAATTGTATATACTTATATAAAACATGTATTAATATATGTAATTAATTTATACTTATGACTGTTTTATTAGTTGATAAATAGGAATCATTATAAGTAGTATTAATAAATAAGGCTTTAGTTGTCCTAATTTAATTGTTCTGACACACACCCATATATATATATATATCATATATGTCAGGCCCCAGGCCTGCTGGTAAAAGGAGGAGGGCACCATCTCTATAATAACGTCTTTATTTTGCTTTAATCACATAAAACCCAACATGGTGGCCCTTTGGTGCTCAACCGAGTAGAACAATAGACAACAATTCGGCGAGGAGTCACCAGCTAAGCCTTTTCGAGTATGCGTTCTCCTTCGTCAGCGCTCGCTCCACAATTAAATAGGCTTATTTACCCACAAATCCTTAAGCGATGGTAAAGAGTTCGCTCTATTTTCATTTATTACTTACTTTTGAAGCTAAACTTATCAAAATATATATATATATATATATATATATATATATATATATATATATATTGCTTGTCTTCTAAAATTGAAACATTTTACAAGTTTTATCAACAATTTTGACACTAAGAATTTTGCACTGATTTATGAACTTTAAAACTATAGTATATGTTTTAAAAGTACTTACGTATTATACTGTCGACCAGTTTCTTCACATCGAAAAACATCGCCAAAATAGGCGATATAGAGCCAACAGTGGAAAACCAGTTACGAGCAGGAATAACGATGACAGCGTTTAGTGACATCTTTGGAATTGGCGAAATTGATCGACGGTGTAAAACATAAGTACCATTTTGAATATCATTCATAGTTTTTTTTTACAATTGATAAATTTCAATTGATTGACAGTTAGTTCTTCATTGTTGCTAATTTTCTTTTTACAGAAAATTTCTTGTGAAAAGTAAATACTTGTTACAAATAATAACACACATGGGTATAGAAAATGCACTCGATTTAAAAGTACTCTATTTTGAAAAACATTTAGAAGAATCTTAATGTTTAGGCGTCGTTACCCAAGTATTAAATTTGAATTTGTATTTAGTTTTTAGAAGTAGAACTTCCACAAACCTAATCTTAGCTTTGAATTCAACGGAAAACACGTGACTAAATTTATCCCGTGACCGTTATAAATTGAGCCCTTTGGAAGGAATGAAGCAATGAATGGGATAGAATTAATACGATATACCTTGAGAGCTAAATAATAACTATTTTTTCTTGTTAAAAGATTTTAAATTCTTACTCTGTATTTTTAATTTTTAGAACACGTTTGTGACATTTTGTTAATATGAACTGACATTTTTTTTTTCTTTTTAAGCCTCATTTGCTCTCATCATAAAAATATTTCTTTATTATATCGTTTTTCCTGATTTTGTTTTTTAATCGGGTATGCTTCAATAAATTTGTCGCTCCAATTACTATTATCAGAAATATCTTTTATCTAATTACATTTCTCTGTGAGATCAAATGGAAAGAAAATTAGACAGTACATTAGATTTTAAGAATTTTAATTTTAGTTTTCTAAAAAAACTAAATTGCAGGAAAGTGTACACATTTTTCTGAGTTTGTTAAAAAAATACATGAGTCAGTTTTTATGTTATTGTTAAAACATTCCAATACAGTTATGAGTGTATTAGCTAAAAAAAAAATTCTAACTAGTTATGCATTAATTAAAGTCTAGCATAGCATGTAATCACATAAATCCTGTTTCTTTGACAACAATCTTTGTAATATTTATTGCTAAAAAATAAATATATTAGCAGTTTTTGAAATACAAAAATAATTTCATCCAGTGGCGCACACAAGGAGGGGGGGGGGGGGGGCCGGCCCCCCCCCCCAAACCCTTGATTTTTTCCGATTGGTTCTTATATAATGCGTAAAATTTAATTAAATGTTTGTTATTAATGATTAATTTTATTAATTAATGATAATTATTTATTAAATGATTAGTTTTTTACTGTGTTTTGCTCCTGAAAATCGACAAAATCAAAAATAGCATGATACAAGAATGGTGAACTTTCACCCCCGCCCCCCCCCCCTTGAAAAATTCCTGTGTGCGCTACTGATTTCATCCACTATTTTAGCAAAATATTTTCCTTTGCCCTTATTTTACTGAGAACTTAAAATAGATAAATTCGTTCATGACAAACACACAAGTCTGTTTACCACATGAAGAAATTTCTTTCGAAGAAATGATGAATGAAAGTAATGATGAAGTAAAAATAAATGAAACACTCTCTATAATAAAATATCTGTTTAAAGGTCTTAAAGACTTAATTGCTTTGTACCTATGTAACTGAATTCCATTTGATTAGTTGGCAGTTACACATTAGAAATGCATTCTGGGAAATTGATGACAAGCTTTATATATATATTTCTGAATTATAGTCACATAGTAATCATCTGATATTATATCTGTCTTTACTAATTTTCTCATTACACCAGGACCCTTCGGTATTTTACATGTATGAACCTCGTCCACCCTGGTATTGAGGGGAATTGAAGTTATTTTTATTTTACCTAGGCAGCTACCCAGATTTGTACTCACTCTGACACTTTTTGTGTGTGTAACGGTTTCTAATCGGGTTTGGGGACAATATGCTTGGGGAAAATATTCTTTTTAACGATGATTTTAATTTAAAAACCGCTTTCCGTAGAGATGACTTGACTTATGCAAATGCAACTTCTATTTAAGTGCCAATCGTTGAAAAGGCGATGTAATGGTTAAGAGTTGATTGTAGGCTGTGTCCAAGAGTTAGTAGACAGTGGCTGGTGGTCGCTGATCTTAAGATTGTTAATAGAAGGAGAAATCTCCGAAATAGTGGGAAGGTATCAACACTGCATTTGAACGAGCTAGCAGGCTCTAAGCCAGATCATACAAAATGATTTAAGCCAGATAAGTACCTTCCATAAATTAGTTATTTAAATTAGGGTAAAGGTTTCTTATTGTTCTCCAAGGTTTAGTTACTGAAGTGCATTTCGTGAAGTGTTAAAAGTTGAAAAAAATTAATTATGCTAAAATCATGTATGCTTCTTCCTTGAACCCTCCCACACCCGTGACCTCCATGTCCGACATTCTTAACTCTAAAATATCATTCGAATAGATCAGACTCTGATCTTTAATAGCAGTTTCTGAGAAAAGATATATATGTTACCGGCAAAGTATGAAATCCGGCATTCTGTAGAATGCCTAAAACTAGCCGGCAATGTTTGAAATGATTCTTATTTCACACATTGCCTAGGCATTCTATAGAATGCCTAATGATAAACCAGCAAAGTATAAAATACATCTCCGATTCGTTTCGAATATTGTGTGGCAAGGTGCGAGACTTTTAATGCGTGC
Source organism: Trichonephila inaurata madagascariensis (assembly GCA_019973955.1). Classification (NCBI taxonomy): domain Eukaryota; kingdom Metazoa; phylum Arthropoda; class Arachnida; order Araneae; family Nephilidae; genus Trichonephila; species Trichonephila inaurata. Next base: position 17,490 of record BMAV01007817.1, read on the forward strand.
CTCAGGCTCAGAACTTATCAATTGCACATTGTGGTTTGTTCAGGAGTGTAAAAATACTCAATTTTACTTAAAATTGTTCAACAAAAAATTGTTTTTTTTCCCTGCCCTGCATGAAAATGAAGAAGCAAGCTGTAGTTTTCGAGAAGGAGTCATGGTCTATAGTAGGGGTCGGCAACCTATAGCATGCGGTACAATTATCAGTGGCACTCAGCAGTTTGTGCCCTAAGAACTTGCTTAGAATTAAAGATATTCCTGGCTATGAAATTCCTCTTCTATGAGTCGCAATTGCTCATTCCAATGGAAGCGGTGAAGGATTCATCAAATGTATATGTAAAACAAAGTACCAAAATAAGAATGGTCTTTGCGTAAAAAATTTAATAATATGTAATTCAAAATGACATTCAAGCCTACCATGTTGCAATAAGTAGGTTAATTTTTTTTTATTTGAAAATTTTGTTTTCCCTAATAAAAAAGGAAAACAAATTTTGTTTCGTACAATTTTCTTTTTCCTTTACTTATTTTGAACAATTTTTTTAATGGCACTCACAATATTTTGTCAGAATAACATTTGTACTTTTTAGAAATGTACGTCAATGATATAATAACCTTACCATGTGACCCTATTTCATACTTTGCCTAAACAGCTTTGGTCATTCTATACAATGCCTAGGCATTCTGTACAATGCCTAGGCAAAGTATGAAATAATTCTCATATTTCATACTTTACCTAAAAACGTCAGGCATTTCATACTTTGCCGGTAACATATATACCAAATGAAATCAAGTGTATGTTATATTTCATCCCATTAAAAATCTACTCCGTATCACGCTACAATGATCACTATTGAGCGTGAGCCACAATAAGGGAGAGCTCGTGAAATCATGGCCGGGTATGATTGCATCAGAGTTGTGGGTTCAATTTCTGATAAGACCTGTTTTGTAGCAGAGCTGATGCACGTGAAATTTGCGGAGGCTCAAAATACTCTCATGGACATGGTATGAAAGTTTGAATAGAGGAATGCCACACACACATTCAATTCAATTGTTGATCTCAGCGCTTGACTGCACTTCGAAAATACGAGAAGAGTATGCCAATCCTTTCAAGATTCCTTTGTATATGTTGAGGAAAGTTATGTTTTGACCTTTTTTGTAGTGTTGTTATTGCTAAGTCTTCGCTGACTGATAAAGTCAGACAAGACCCATAAGAACTCACAAAAAATCGAATAAAGAAGAGACTCCGTATAGTTATTTTTCGAAGGAAAAACTCATGGATTTTCTCTGCAAAAGGCTAGTTAACATAACACTTGGCCCAGATGATGAAGGATTTTATGTACTCTGACGAAAGAGACACGCTTGATTTTGAGTATTTTTAGGACATTAAAATATCAAACTCGATGAATTTTAAAATTCACATTCCAAAACTTTTATTATTTTACCAAACCTCCTGAAACTCCATACAAATCAGAGCAAAATTTTTCTTAACAAATATTGAATAAAATCAAAATCCTCGAAGCAAAATGCGAAACATTCTGTATCTCAACTGAAAAAACATTAACAATATACAGTGAAACATTTCCAAACTTCTTTTGTACACGAATAATGAATATTTCTGCATCTCTTTTTACACAACTCCAAATTTAGTACACTCAATGGCGATGAATAATCTAAACATTGCATTCACCGAGTTTATTATACTGTTTGTCACATGCATTATTCACCTCGACAGACGAAGAATTCTATCTGTCTAACACATTTTCTAGCTATGTCCTTCGAGAAACAATGTCTAACAGTCGTGACAAGAATACTAGAGAAAGAGACGGCACTGTATATCACCTTTTTCTTTTCCTTTTTGATACGGATGGCTTCATTCTAATAGGATTTTGGAGTGAAGAATTGTTAGGTATATGAAGTTATTTTTTGTTAAGAATTCGATATAGTGAGATAAAGTGCTGTGTTGGCTTGTTTAATGTCAGCAGTAGTACTTTTTGTTCTAATTGTAAATTATTACTAACTGTACATCGAAAATTATTCGTATAAGGAGTTTAAGATTCATTATTATAGAGTATACATCGATAAGTCTAACTTTGTATTGAACTTCTTATAAAGTATTAATAATGATCCCGGGTGTCCAGGCTTAAAGTATCCAAATGTTATGGCTCATTATAGTGGAACTACTCATCAAAATGTAATTAACTCTTCATGCGTGGATTGGAAACCCCTCCGAAATTTTTTGGATCTAGTCCGATCGGCCGCACGTGCGCGCATTATTCGGCAATCACTGACGATAAACTTGTTACAATGACTTCATTAGTAAAGATGTGGATGTCACAGCAAGGTACAGTGCATACTTTGTTGACGGAATGTAAATCAGTCACGCGTGTACAGCGACATGTTCGAGCAGAATGGAATGTCGTTACTGGCTTACCTTATAGACTTATCAGGACTCATACAAATTAAATCACGCACACGATCAACAGTGTCTTCTATCATGAAAACTTAAAGATACTTGCCAGTGTGTGATACCAAAGTTCCCGTCTGTTTTAAAAATCTTTCCCATTGGTGGATAATTTTTGATATCGGAGGGTGGACATTCCATTCTGTTCGAACACGTCGCTGTCCATGCGTGGCTGATATATGTATATATATAGGGAGAGAGTGAACCAATAGCAGGAATTGAAAAAGCATTTGGTAACTTTTTTTAGCTGATATTGCTCAGCTCAGCTTAGCACTTGAATAAAATATACCCCGCTTATTTTATAATAAGGGTACTGCAATATATTTAATAAAAAATTTGATGACTGTTAGGATAAAATTAATGTCATTCCGGAGTAACATGATTAATATTAGCTGTAAATCGCATAAAGCGGAGCAACGTTTTAAAGACAAAACTGATTTTTAAACTAAAATTACATTTTTCTAACTGCCACGCAACACCTCTGGAGGACTTTGACTTCTGTTCTGTTTAACAAACAGCTGCCCCATAACTCTGCATCGCAATTTTGGGGGACTCGAATTCTTGATTTGAACTGAATGCCTTGGTCATAAAATTCTAAATATTGCTATATAACTAAAATAGCTCTTCAAAACTGTGCCAAATATAATTGTAAATTTTTGAAGCATGTTTGTGCTTTACATTAGGAAATAAAATCTAAATTAGAACAACTTTTAGGAATTAAATATATTCCAATATTACGTTCTCCTTTTCTTAGCATAAGTATGCCGTGATACAATATATTTTTCATTTCAATATATCCATCTATTACAATAAAGGTACTCTTTCTTACTCCATTTTTTATCACTTTACATATGATCTACATCGGGGGGGGGGCATTAAGTCGATCGAGGTCGAAAAATGGACCGCCAAGATCTTTTGCTGGGATCGCCTGAAGATTAGCAGTGAGTAAATATATACCGAAATGTTCAAGATTGGCTGCCAGTATGCGGACTAATCTTCTACTGACGTAACTATAAACACTAACTTTAGATGAACATGTTTTATGTTTTAATACATCTTGAATTGTTTCGTAACAAATATATGCATCATTTTATGTTTTTTAAATGTGTGGCTATTATTATTATGTTTGTATCGTTTTGATTTAAACGTGGTCTTAAAAGTGTAGGTTTATTTTATTGTAGTTATGTAGGTAAGTATATATTCCGTATTTATTATTAAGATATAATGAATATTGTAGACCTTTTTCTTAGCTCACCACACCTACACCACTGGGTGGATCGCAACATCTTGAAAAAAAATTAGAAGTAGCCAGTACGCTGGAAAAATTTGCCCGCCACTGATCTACATTTTATACTAAAGAAAAAATATTGCTTATATATTTACTGTTAAAATTTAGGTACTCTGCGTTAAAAGTGGCATATCCTTAAAAATACATTTAGGTTAATTGCATATTACTATTCTAAGAACATATTTGGCTATCGTAAAATCCCTCTTCCAAAAAAGTAATTAATTCCCCTTCTAAAGCTAAGCGTTATTTGAATTTTCCTTTTCACTCCGACAGAAAAGAACCTTTCTTTACATCTTGTTTGCATAATATATTATCTGTTATTACTAATTCTATGTATAGAGTTCTAAAATGTTTCATCTAAAATATATCAGTTTACAAATATCAATCGATAATTTTTCGTCAAAAATTATGAATTTTTTACGGTTAGTTTAATTTTTTAATATATATTTCCTACTTTATTCAAATAAATTTTTAAGAAATAAAAAGTGGAATAACCGATTAAAAATCTTTTATTCAAATTTAAACATTTTGCT
>BMAV01007817.1:21865-38579 GCA_019973955.1 Trichonephila inaurata madagascariensis
CAATAGTCACCAAAAATATAGATTTACCTTTAATCTTGATTATAATTTTCTAAATTTAAGATATTTTTCCACTTACAGAACGGATTGTGTTTATGAGGTATTTCGGGATTCTGTAAAGTTTGAACGATACACACACACATACGAAAAATGGTCATTTTTTTCTCTCTTTCTCTCTTTTTTACATATCTAAACAATTTTACATTATTTTCTACGGTATATTCTTCCTGAAAACGGCCAACCTGTACCCAACGGAGTAGCGGCGGCTAATTGCGAGCCTACCGAACGATGTGTCTGTTCGATTAAGGTCTACGGTGTGGGTGGGCGTGGGCCCCTTGACCCCGGAGACCCATCCTGTTGCTATAGCAACTCACAGAGCTTCCCCAGAAATAGGTTTCTGGTGCAAGCATGTTCCCCGGATGATTCGTATCTCGTTAGTGTAATTATTGTGTTTACCTCTACTGGTCACTAGCATTCATTGTGGGCTTTAATTTTTTATTAATGGTGTTTGGCTACACGCGCGTAATTGCCGGTTTGGCGTGGTTCAAAAGAGGCTCTTTTTTGGGTTTATGAGTGGGTTGTGTCCTGTATCAGATGAGGCGAATGCGGAATAGTTAAGGCTTCGGGTAAGAAATAAGGATAGCCATTTGTTCATTTTCTCGAAAAGAAGCAGCATTAAAAATGCAAATGCTCTGCACGATCGTGACTATTTTATATAAAATATAAAATGGAATGGAATTTTCTAGACTTAAGCGTTTTACTCCTTTACAATATATACTTCCACTTTAAGGGTTTTTAAAAAAAAAATATTGTGAAGCTTTCGGCTCTCAAATGTAGTTTAAAACTCAAAGAAGGGTACTTTATATATATTTTTTTAAATATAAGGTCATAAAACAGACTTTATAAAATATACATTTCGCACAGAGAATCCTGTATCCTTAAGTTAAGTAATTTAGCTATACCATTTAAGGTATCCGACTACGTTCGGAACCGTAATTTTGCAAAAGCGTATAAATAGATAATATTTATGATATTTAGTGTCACTTAGATTAGAAAATGTATATAAACTTGTTTTAAGAGTAGTATTACAATAAAAAATTATTTAAGTACAATATTTTGACAAAAGTTTAACATAGAATGACCCCTTTTAAAAATATTCTCCTTTTGTGAAAAATGCTTCTATTATAATAACATTTTGCCTGTTAATAGCTCAGACCTCTGTACAGAGGCTCAACTAGAATTTTTGAAATATACAACTTAAAAGTGGGTTTATCCATTATTTACGACAACAGAGGGGAGCGATTTAAAAAAAAAACGCCGATAATTATTTCAATGGGTGGTTACACTGAAAATAAAGTGAATTTTTCAAAAATCCTTGTTCAGGCTCTCTGGAGAAGTCTTTACTTTATATAAGCGCTCGCGCGCGCACGCGAAATATTATTATTTTGGAAGTCTTTTTTATAAAAGGAGAAAATTTTGAAAAAAAATTAATCTAAGTTAATTTTTTGCCAAATTATTGTATTTAAATAAATTTATTTTTTTTTGTCAAAATCCCCTAAAACAATTGTATACATGTATTCTAATCCAAGTGACCCTAAATATCATGAAAATTATCCATTTATGTGCTTTTTTAAAATCACGGTTCCGAACGTAGTCGGATACTTAAAGCGAAAGCGGAGTATATTTAAGATATTATGATTTTATATCCTACATGCATTCATGTAGTTTTACATAAGATATTTAATTTCTCCAATGAAATACTTGCCTCTGTATTATGAGAGATTACTGTAACGATATGTGCTATTTCCCAAACTAAATTCGCTTAAAGCTCTTATTTATTCAAAAAAAATAATATAAAATTTTAATTTTTTTAAAGTTTCTTAAATTAAAAATATAATTCAATTTTTCAAAAATATTGGTAAGAGTTTTTGCTTTTGAAGTATATTCTGTGAACTACCTATTTACGAATCGAAGAAAAAAGACTTCTCCCTAAAAAGGAATGATTAGGGGAAGATATTTAATAGAATACTTTTTGGTCAAAGAATAATATTCTCAATTTTACTTACTTAAGAAAAAAAGTAATTCTTAAAAATTATATTTGTCCTTAAAATTTAGAATAATATGTATAAAGATCAGTTTTATTTTTAGGTGTTCAATTTGGTAAAGAAATTTTATTCTGTCTTATCTGTCACATTTTTTTTTCTGTCGAGTAATATACATTTCTTGAAATTTTATATATAAATATACAAAGAGTTACGGCGAATTTGGGATTTTGTTTCTATATTTTCAATGAGATATAGGAAAAGTTGATTTTATATTAACACTACTTTCTAAAGAGAATTAACACCACCTACCTGTGAAACTCTACGCTGTTTTAATTAAGAGTACGGTAACTTAGATATTCGATACAATAAGAATATGGTACGACAAAATCTTTAGTTTCCGTAATTGTTTATTTGTAATTTCCATATTTTTTTTTAATCTCTATTCTAAATCTCTGAATCAAACTGGATGTTTAATTTTTAAATTGTTTTGTGGGAATCTGGCTTCCTAAGAACTTTTGGGGTTGTGTAAATTATATTGAAAATAATGCGATGCCTGATGAAATAATAATTTTCTATAAATTTAACTTATTATTCAAATTTCCGTACCTAATTTAAGTTCCTCTTAGAAGAAATGAACTATTTTTATCATTAATAAAAAGTAAAAATCATACATTTTTAACGATATCAAACCAAGTTAAATATACTGTGGCTTGATCTACTTATATATATGTTTTTTTTTAAATAACATCCTCTCAGCACACTCTAAAACTATGCAATTCATTTTTTTATTATTATTAACGGCACCCTCTTTAAAATATTTTGAATCACAAAAAAAAATACTTATATTTTATTTTGTGTGCTCTTCTTATAATATCCATGCAATACAGTGTATTGCTAAACTATTTTTATAAAATGTAGATTTGAATTTATTCCTTTTATTTCAAAATTTAAAATCTATTAATTCAAGCAATATTTAAATATTTTAAGGAATCGGAGAGCTACTTATACATTTATACTCTATTTTCCATTAAAATATTTTTAATAATTAGATGAGTTAAAAACTCATAATTAGACTGGAAAGCATTTAGAAGATATTTTTATTTTCTTGCGATATAAAACTTTTATATTATTTTACAATTAGTTGTGTATTGGAAATACATTTTAGAAGGAAAAATGTATACTTTTAAAAACTAAATATGTGTTCTCAAATAGTACAATATTAGGCAAAGAAATTTCTCTGTCACTTTCTAAAAAGTCTACAAAAAAGTATAAAAAATTCATGAACTATTAGAAATGAAAAGGGATTTATTTATTGTTAAATTTGAAAAAAAAAACATTTTAAGGAAAAATGCTGCTACAAATCAAATTAAATTATCTTAATTTTTTGGTACATAAAAACGTATTTTTCTTAGTGTAATATTTTCATATATTAAAAGGCCGCCATAGCCAGGTGGTTCATGGTAACGAGTTCGAAACCTGTTGCCACTGAAGACCCATCATGTAAAGGGACAATGCGCTTTAAGGCTTTATCATACACGCATATTTGGAACAACCATTTCAAGAATTTTTCCAAGAAGCTGTGAGGGTGAAGGGTGGCTGTAAACAAAAGGATGCACTCTAACGTCACCCGTGATCTATCTTCACATTGAAAAATTACTCGCCGATCTTTCGGCTTCGGAAAACGAACGTCCAATATTATTTCTTTTATTCCTGCTCACGCTTTTGTTGACTGTCGTAAACAGAAATACATAGTCATTCTGCTTAAAATATTACATGCCCTTTTTGATGCATTTGACGAAGCCAAGGCTGCCATCTTTACGACATCTTTTTTATGGCGTAGGGAGCTGAACAGCTCTGTTGGCTGGAATTTCAAACAATTTTTATTCCGAGCAATTCTTTCAACTCACTCGGAAAAAGTTCGGAGCCGTTGCTATGGCAACTAGGTAGAAATTGCTCAGAATGGTTGCTTTCAAAGAAAATTGCTCCAAATACGTATACGTGTGATAAGGACTTTAGATTTAAAGTCCTCACGTTGGCATGGTGTGTAAGTCTTCGAGAAAGAGTGCCGACACTCAAGTGTTGCTTTATCACTCTACTGTGGTTCAAAATTACGAGGTTCGTCACTACTAACTTTCGAGTAGCTTCACAGAGTGATGTACATCAAAATCAAATCAAATCGTATACTTAAAATCATCATTCAAAATCATTTCTATCGTACATTTAATTTCAGCTAAGTAGGACTAGAAGTATCTTGATATTGTTGGCAATACATTCGAACTAAGAATGTGTCAGATTTCTAAAGAAATGTTTTATTAAAAAACTTTTTTTTACTTCTTTGTAATTTAAAACTATTATTATTTTTTCTTTTGAATGAACAGAGTGCAGAAAAAAAATATTTTAATTATGGTCTTACTTCTAAATTTTTTTTAAAAATTGCCAAACATTCATAAAATTTAATTAAGAACTAGTTAAGATTGATAATAGATCTCAGAGTTTTGAACTTAACTTTCCCCACACGCATGCATATTTTGTAAAGTAAAGTAAAACTAAGAAAATATAAATTAACTTTCATGAAATCCTTTGAAAAGATGTTTAATTAGTAGCATTCATTTTTTCCCACTACAGATGAGGAAAAAAGATATTTAGTGTAGTATACTTACGCATATATAAGTCTTAATTATTTGATGGATGATTACCCATTTAACAACTTTTAATTAATTTTTTAAAACTTCAATTAAATCAAGAATGATAAAACTATTCAGGAAAAGTTTGATTAATTTTTAACGGTTGAAGATTTTGTCATTACTACATTGTTGCGTGTTTGAACTTGATCCGCTGATAGAGGAGATAAGGGTAAAAAGTATGAAAATATTTCCTAAAAGTTTTTTTGTTTTAATTAAATTAGCAGAGAAGATAAGAATTTGGTAAGAAAAAAGAGCTATTATATTTACGCTACCAAATGCAAACAATATTCCGATATTTGAAATATTTCAATAAAAAATTAACTTAGCGGTAATTGCTCTTCAAGGCTTATTTAATGAAGCATTTTTGTGACTTTTGGAATAATATTTTTCTTGCAAATATTTTAAGATGTTTGCATAGATGTTACTTTTATTTTTTCTCTTCATTTCTCGCATCACTAATTCACTTGCAAATATATATTTGCACACCACAACAAAAAAAAAATAATAATAAATAAATATTTTATATCAACTAACGGTTACACTCGCTTTGATTAGTATATTGCGACGTTTTATAACTATATATTATTTTTAAGCTTTTGAGAGAGAAATCTATGTCAGCATTAAGCTTTCAATTATATCAAGAAACATTCTTATAGGCCCCACCCCTTGGTTTAAAAAGGACAGGAGTTGAACTTTAAAAACGAAATTACATTTATCGTTTGAACCCACTTGGGATATGATTTCTTCAAAACCGTCCTATAGGATCTCTATTCAGCATAGAAATATGCCTGCCGAATTTAAAGTCTGTAGGTCTAATATATTAAAAATGGGATTGTTTATGTATAACATTCTCGCTACAGCCCTTTTGGAGTCAGTTCAAAAAACGCGGTTCTTTGAGAATCTAGTCAACAAAAGAAACTGCCTGCTATAAATTTAAAGTCTACATGTCTAATAATTTAAGAGATTTCGCGATATGTAATTGAGTGAGCCATCTAACTAACCAGATTTAGCAAAAATGAATCTTGATAATTTCTAAATAATTGTTGAATACTCATAAAATAAATTCATAACTTATGATCCTATTCAATAATAAAAGTTTTAAAAACTTATTTAATTTAACTTCTTAGCTTCATGATTTGTAACTTTATTTCGATATATATTAATAGATGATGTCAAATTATATGCTTTTAATAAATTTATTATACAGTTACTTTATGGTTTAAAGGGTCTTTTTTTTCAGATTAACACTTTTCACAAAATTTATAAATCTCGAGGGACAGTTATAGTTCCTCACTTCTCATACATCTTATATTGCATCTGAAAATGTCCATTAAAATTGTGTTTCCCTTTTTGCCAATGCAGAATGTTTTCGCTACTTTTTTGCAGCATGTTTGCAGGAATCATGCTCACATGGGTATTATGCATACACAAGTGTGTGAGCGTGCGTGCACTCCAACAATAATCCCTCGCGCATGTTATCAATAGATTTATCGCCAGTAAACAATTTAGTCAGAATATAAGTTCTGTATATCTGTAATGTGTGGTGTACTAGCTTAAACCATCTCCTCATGATTTTAATTAAATGGTGTATATGTAGTTGTGTGTTAAATTGACAGGGAGCTTGAAAAAAACGCTACAATCCTTAATCATCCAGCTGAAATCATCTGTATATAATAATAAACATACTTAATGTTCCCAATATGAACAAATGTGGATAGAACAATTCGCAACAATTGCACCCTTTGAAGCCAGGACCCTCTCCCGAATTAGTTGTACATCCATATGAACCTCATGAATGACAGTACTGTTTCTGAAAAATATTTGTCAGCTTGAGATGTAAAATGTTCTTGATAAATATTCTACAATAATCAGACTCGTCGATTTTGGTAAGATTACAGAGCCTCAGCAAATGTACAATTTGAGCATTGCTGTCTAGTCCCAGTTGAAACGAGACAACCAATTTCTAGACAGCACACTGTCCCTTTGTTATGTGTTCCATGTTAGGCGCTCACTACACTAAATGCACGGACATGCTCATAAAGTTAAGCTAATGGATTGTTTGAAGTACAGCTTACACGGAAACCCACATTATATAAACATATATTAGCCATTCATCTTGACATGTTTTAAGGTTATTGATAGATCTTCAATTTGTAAATTTCTTGCATTGCTTGCTACGTGTTTGGAGTTTACAGTCGAATACTGTTGTTTCATGCATTTTTAACATTTGGTTGCTTGCAACCAAATGTTATAAAAATATTACAATAATTCTGAAAATACTTCCACATCTTACAAGAAGTACTGTCCTCTCAATTTTATAGTCCCGAGCTTTAAGAATGGAGGTTTTCATTTTCTTTATTCTTTTTTCCTAAAAATGAAACTAGGCAAATGGTTTCAATGTCTTTATCAAATGTGACTTTTGAATTATTCTTAATGTCTATAAGTTGATTTTAAAATGATGGATTAAAGCAAATATGGGGGAACGCCACAATTTTTTTTCGTTAGTGATTGTTACTAGTTCCCAGGTTTTAGAATTATCTTAGAAATTTTTTTAGAAAAATAATAATGCTCTAAGATACTATAGAAACCAACTGTATTTTCTAAAGTGAAAAATAGTATTGAAGCCATTTCCTTTTGTGTGTGTGTAAGTTATTCCTTACGTTTGTATCATATAGCTATGAATTTGCATATAGTTTTTTTCTTTTACAATGAGTTTAAGCATTATTTACGAACTTATATATAAGTGTCCATACACATTCTAAATTTAAATAAGATATTATGAAGGTACTTCTGAGTAAGAATCTAAAATGAGTAATGAAATCAATTCCTGATATTTAAGGAAGATTTAGTTTTAAAATGAAAGACTGAAATAAAATTCTCTAAAATTAAATTTCGCACAGTGGTTTTTAAAACGTACATTAAACAAAGGCTACAGAAGTTGATTTGCAGAAAATTATCTGAAATCATTAAAAAAGCTTTTTTTATTATTTGTTTTTCCTTCCCATTATTTTTTGCAAAATATCTTAATTTTTCAATGAATATCGCAATAAATCAACATGTACCACTTACTCGATTACAAAGGATAGAAAAGCTTAATGATTTTCAAATTTAAATAAATTTCTGTATCCCTACGTAAAGATAGAAAAAGTGTTTAGCATGCAATAAATAATAAAAATTGTTATTTATATTATATTGCTTAAATCCTTTTAACTTTTATTCTGTAACTAAGCTTATACATAGTTCTTCTGCCAGAAAAGCTTTTCAAGCACTGTTATTTTACATAACAGAATAAATACCACACCATCAGTGTATTCGACATGACCAAATTAAGCGCGAACTCATAAAACATAACTCCTTACTCTCTTCGAGGATAAGTAATATTTATATCGCTTTGTGAAAATCTGAAACCACACACACGAAAGGGTTACATTTCTTATCCAACGTTTTAAAATATATTTCTAAATTCAAGACGAAATGCAAATGATTTTTCTCAGCATTCAGTATTATTTCCATGCCTACCAATCCTTAAGTTACGCTTCTACAAAACTGTGACGTGAATAAATTCTTATTCTGCGTTCAAAATTACAAATCATTATATTACGAATAGGGTACACAGATTTCAATAAATTCTACCCATCTATTTATGCATTTTATTTGATATTGTGCATTTAAATCAATTTTAATACATAAAACCACATCAAATCTCTATCGTCTTCCCGTATATTAACACTCGCTATTATACTGATGATTTAGCTATGCACGCCCGTTACAGTCCCATCAGCTTTTAGGAACGTGCTATTTGAATTTCTATTACGTCCTTTGCCACTGCTAACGAAGCCTCTGATCGTCTGCTTCCTCGGTCACGTGAGACACACTCGTATGGGGGTGTGGAGGCGGGAATATCAAAAGAACCCGATTCATATTCGGGCCAAACGACTTCACATCGTTTGAATGGAAACGCAGCATAAAATATTTTTCGATTATTTCAAAGACATGTTTGCACGAAACTGTTTCTCTGGTTTAAATGGTACTTGGTGGAATTATCTTTTTCGAATGCTTGTCACGTACTTTCCGTGTTTTGTTATTCTGTTCAGAATGTTTTTGGTTTAGTTCGACATAAGATGTGAATGAAATATTTAAGTATGGATCCCCACACAAAGGGGGTATCACACACTTTTCGAGAAGAATTGAACCTCATTTGATGGTTGCTTCATCTACGTATTTTTCTTCTTTTTAATTTATCATTTTTTTAAAATTGATTATTTGCTACGTGGTGGAGTTGACGTTTAATCTATACGCATAGCATAATATACATGCAATATCAAAATTTCTAAGAAAAACTTCCATTGAAGTTTATAACTTATTTCTCGATACGAAAATGAGTGCATTGGTACTTCTATAACAATGGTTCTCAAAATTATTAATCCCATAGACCTATTTTAATATCAGAAATTTAAACATGAACCTTCAAGTAAAATAACTATTTCAGTGAATAATAGAAAAATTACGCATTTAACTTTGATGTCCTGAAAATTGGAAATGGAAATGAAAATGATATTATAAGTAGAATATTATATATATATATATATATATATATATATATATATATATATATATATATATATATATACAATAAAACTATTTTATAAATGAACTTAAACAGAAGTATAACTTTGATTAATAAATTTATGTGTACAAGTTATAAAGTACAATAAGATCCCGCTTAACGCTGCTCCTTTTAGCGCTGTTTCGCTTTAACCCTCTTTTATTTGAATTGCGGGATTCCCCGAAATAGCACGTAGCGTTAGGCTTCCCGACATCCGAAGCAGTTTATCTGTGTTTCTTCTTTCCGGCTGTATTATACGAAAGTTTTTTTATCGTTTCAAACATTTGTTAACGTTATTGTAAGTATAAATTTATACAATATAACGATTGCTATAGTGACAATATGATTTTTTAGTTTTTTTCACGGGTGATAATAAAGAACACGAAAATAAAGCATAAAAAAAAGCATTTCACTTGAAACTAAAATGCAGGTGATTAGAAAATTCGATACTGGTGAACGTCAATCTCAAATTGGTGCTGCATTGAATTCGGCAACTTCAACAATAAGGAACATTCTTAAGAATAAAGAATAAATACTGTAGTTGGTAACTGCAACTACAACAAGCTCTGCAACTAGAATTAACCGTTCTAGGAATAATACAATAGAGGTAATGGAAAAACGACTTTCTAAATGGATTGATGACGAAACTGCCATTAAGCCAATCTACCTTCTTGATAAAAAAGCAGAAAATTGGAAATACAGAAGAGACTGAGTGATTTGAAATGTAAACATACTGTCTTAGAATTTTATTTATTTTTATATGCATATTCGTTTATTATGTTTCTATATTTGTAAGAAATAAATTTTTGTTTTATTCTTATAAAAAACATAATTAATAAATTTAATGGTAAAATACCTGACCAATTTTCTACCCATCTTTCCCCCTAACCCTATTATTCACATGATGTGATAACCTCGTTTAACGCTGTTTCATATTACGCTCTACTTTGATGGAACGTTAAGCGGGGTCTTACTGTATAATTAAAAATATTTAAGTAACGCACATCTTAACAATACAAATAATACTACTACTTTCGGCTCAAAACCTAGGAAAATTTGTTACACGTTCACTTTACATCTCTCAATTCTTATATTGCCATATTTTAGATAAATTATTGCGCGTAGTGGCAAGAGAGAAGCCGTTCCTATTTAAACCTCATAAATGGCTGTACTCGCGATCGGCACGATTTCTACCATTATTTGTATTTTACGTACCCCTATCTACAATATTTTATTCTAATTTTTTTTTTAAATTCATGACTAATTTATTTTAACTTTCATAAAAAAGGAAATGGGTTACAAATGTTTTTTTTAATGAAATATCTCTCGAACACCCTTAAGTTGTCCGTCCACCCCCAAATGAATTTTAATTTGCCACAAACCCTCTGAGTAGCCACAAGAAATCCCAGGGTTCTGAAGAAACAACTATGGGAATCCGTGCTGTGCAACATGCGAACCGCTGACATTTTTTATTATTGGTTCATGTGTGTGTTTTTATCTTAACTCTGTTGGTTTGTATTTTTATCCTTGAAATAAGAAATGCATACTCATCAAAATCTTTTGATACAGAAAATCAATATGATTCTTTAGAAATTGATATGAAATGCCCTACTTTTAATTTTGTTATATTGTTGCAAAAATTTATTATTTATTTATTCCTTTTCTAGTATTATATTGCTGTTGCTTTTCTAAAGGATACATTAGATATAAGTATGTCTGTCTATCCCTTCACCTTAGAAAAATATTTGTTGAGCTATATGTTAAGCTGTAGTTTTGTACTCGAAGTGTAATGTTTTATTCAAACACTCAATTGTATATAATGGTACACTCTTACAAAAAGAAATTGATGTCAGATATCATTTCACTTTAACTTTCCTGCCTATTGATATGATTTGACAAAAATACATTGATTGCAGAATAACATATTGTAGTAAGATGTATTTATTGAAGTAAAATAATTTTTTTCTTCCAAGGATGAATTCTCCCTTGTACAGAACATAAAAATGTCCAAAATGAAATTTAAAGTAAAGTAAACCTCTTAAAATAAAATGACATGTGTGTGTGTTTTTTTAATAACTCGATTGATGCTAGTTTTTTGGTTTTTGGTTGTTTTTTTAATAACTTTCTTTGTTCGTTGTACAGAAGTGTGAAAAAAATTGCTTTCAATGTTCAGCATGAAAAATAGTAACTACGATGTTGTGTCACGAACTGCCACGAGTAATAAAAAACAATATATCTCTACATTGTTTAAACTAAAAACAATTTTTTTTTATTTCTAATGGGCTGTGGATTGGTTTTTTATCATTTCAGATTTAGTACATTCCCCGGAAGCTGATATCTCTTTTTTGTGAGGCACCATATACGTATATACCAATTGAAGCAAGTAATTTTTACTCCCAGTTTCCTCCCCAGAGGGAGGCACCTGAGCTCTGACAATGCAAACCTGTACTAGGATTTAAATTTTCCTAGAGCACCCAAGCCAAGCAGACATTCTAGGAATCTTTTACATGCCGTACACGACATGGTCGCTGTCGACTTTCAGCATCAGGAAAATCTATCGACTTGGGCAGGGGTCGAACCCGCAATCTTAGGCACAAAAGGCCAGCGACAAATCACCCATGCCACCTGGCCGGCTAAAACAAAATATATTTATTGCAGTGTATGAATTGAAACTTAAGAATGCCAGCTTTGAACTCGAATTGCGACAAAAAAATACGCGATCAGATGCAGATTATTAACAGACCATTGCAAGGTGATTATGTTAAAGATCTTGCAATTAATTTTTAACCTATTAAAATAGAAATTTTATTGGCCAATGGTTAGTTACACAGCAACTGCGGTTGTATTCTGTGGTGTTTATAATGCCAACTAATATATATGAAAAATTATAACTTTTAATAATTTCGTTACGTTTTGACCTCATTAGATTTTTTTAGTTTTCTCGACTAATGCAGCTTTTAAGTATCTTACGACTCTAAATTTACTATTGAGATGAAAAAAAAAATAATAATAATATTTTTAGTATCATTTAAATCAAAAAGAAATTGGTATAGATGCAAAAACCCTAAACTCGTTAAATATTTTTACAAGCATTCAAAATATTTCGTCTAGTCAATCAACTTACATAAACTTGTACAAAGAGTTTGAGTTACATTACACTCAAGTTCGTATTCCTGTCAAAAATAAGACCTATTTACGGAAATTCAGTGACAGTTTGGATAGCTTTAATATACACACAACTTTTTAAATCACGCTTTTCCTCGTTCTTTACACTCATTTGACATATGGTGTCGCATAGCAAGCGCAAACAAAATCGTATACATTCACATTTTTTTTTAACTTCTTATCTAATTTTATTCCATGTCGAAAATGTGTCAAAATTCTGTCAGAATGTCTTTTTTCATTTGACATATTTTCTGAAAGGCCTGAACGCAGTTTTATTTAAGAAATATACCACCAATATTCTGGCTTGATCAAAAGAATGATGCAATATTGAAAAAGTTATGAGAATTTGTTTTTCCATTACTAATAGTGTTTATATAACACAGGATTCTCTAGATGGACTGCGTAAAAGAATTATAGGGGTACTTACACCTATATTTAATATAAATAAAATTCTAAAACGGCAATAAAATAAAATACATTTAATCAAACATCGAAAAAAGTTAAAGACATACTTTTTTTAATATTAACCATGAAGTTTAAATTCTCGCTTGAATTATTTATCAATATAATTACTAATGTCTCATAAGCTCTTAAGGTATTTGAAACTACGTGTAGAACCATGATTTTCATAAAAGCGTATACATGAATAATTATTTTGATATTTAGTCTCATGCAAATTAGATTGCATACATATACAATTGTTTTCAGAATATATTATTACAATAAAAAATTATTTAAACGCAATTTTTTGACAAAAAAATTAATTAAAAATAACACGTTTTTATAACACTCTCCTTTCATCGTAAAAACTTCAATAATAATAATAATATTTTGCCTATATATATTTAACACTTCTCTATAAAGCTTGAATCTTGTACTGTAACCTTGGTATTTAAAGTAGACAAACTAACTTATTTTATGTACGCAAGGCACACACTCAATAACAATTAAGGATTCCTTCCTCCATTCGAAATAAATTATTTTTACTGTATTTATTACCCAATAAATTTAACTAGGTCCTAAAGTAACAATATGATTCCTGGGTCTAACATTGACGTAGTAGATAGTTTCTTGACTGCTAAAAAAAGTGTGTTTTAAAGCATTTATTTTTATTTGCATATGTTAACTAATTGAGAATAAATAGAATCGGTAAAAGAGGAAAATTAAAGTTCAATAACGGTTTGAATATTTAAAGTGTACATATTTTCATGAAATTTTCTTTTCGCTTTTTTGCTTTCTGAAGTTAATTATAATATTGTTTTTTTTTTAATTCCTTGGCTGCAGTAGCCGGAAGATTCATATTTGTAAACAGTTATTTCAAGTCCAGCTGCATGGTCGAGTTCTAATTTGATTAAGGAATATTTTGGGGGAACAGCAGGGTAGAAACTGAGCTTTAAAGATTCCTTATGCTGTGCAATATGAAAGTTAGGAGAGTAAGATTTCATGTGTCTTCTTGGAAATTTCCCCGAATTTCCAATTGTGAGATCCGTTTCAAAAAGCCCTTGTGTTTGTTCACTGTAATGTTAGTTAAAAATTTACTGCTTTTTTTTCCGGAAAGCGTAAGGATTTTACAAATGTGCTTGTACCGGGATTAATTTCTGTTTAGATTAAAATTTGGTTATGAATCCATTAAAATTGATATACTATAAACTAAAAAAGACAAAATTTCTTACACCATTTTAATTTTAATTCTAATTCAAAGCATGAAAAGCTTCCAAATCAAACATATTCATCTCGAAACCCTATTCAATTCATTATATAATACAAAGAATTTTAAAATTATATTTAGAGTAATTTTAAAATATATACTGTAACCTTCATGTCGATCACGCAAAATCTGTAAAATAGCTCTTTCCCATCAACTTCACATTATTCTCTCCTACAATGATGCAATTTTATCTTCTTTTCCTCTTTGGAACTTCTGAATACAATTTTCGAATTTCTTTCTTTTCTTTCCTTTCAAGCAACGTCATCTTCTCTTCAGAACTTTCGAATTTTTCTCAACATTTCGAAGTCCCACCATTTCAATTATCTCCATTCTTGATTGAAAATGGTGCCTCCCCGAAAAGTTCTTTTCGACTTCACTAAAAGAAACCCAAATTCAAATCTACAAATAAAGTAAAAGGAAAAGTCCTGGAGGCAAATTACTTGTTCTAAAATTTCTACACTTTAATAATGGAACAGTTAATCGCTTGCGGTTCCGTGATGAAGAACCATATCCTTTGTCATTTCATTTCATGCCAACTGTATCTGTTTCCTTTCACGCAAATGCTTAGAGAATACATTTTTAATGTAATTAATAAATTTATTATTAATCTCTTTATCATGTGATACATATATTTACGGTTAATTAAACCCTGGAAATAAGGAAAGTAATGACGATTCTTTTTATTTAGCGGAAGATATTTTATTTGAAAAGAACTAATCATGTTATCGATTTTTTCAATATACGGGGTATCCGGGTTTAAAGTATCCAAAAGTTATAGTTTATTATTATGGAACTACCAATCGGAATATAATAAATTATTCATCCAGGGATTGGAAACCTCTAAGAAATTTTTTGGGTCTAGTCTTATCGGCCGCACGTGCTTGCATTATCCGGCAATCACAGACGATAAACATTTTATTCATACTCTCTTAGTAAAGATGTAGACGCCACAGTACAAAGTGCAGTGCGTACTTCGGTTAACGGAATTTAAATGAAAGCGTGTGTATACAGCTCGACGTGTTCGATCAGAATGGAGTGCCATTACTGGCTTGCCTAATAGATTTATTAGGACTCCTACAAAATGAATCATGCAAACGATCAACAATGTCTTCTATCACGAGATCTTAAGGATTTTTGGCAGTTTTTGAGATACCTAAGTTCCCTTCTCATTTAAAGGTCTTTCCCATTGGTGGATAGATTTTGATGTCGGAGGATCGACATTCTACTCTGTTCGAACACGTCATTGTACACGCGTGACTGATTTAAATTCCGTTAACCAAAGTACGCACTGTGCACCTATTGCTGTGGTATCCACATCTTTACTAATGAAGTCAGTGTAACAAGTTTACCGTCTGCGATTGTCGAATAATGCACACTTGTGCGACCTGCCGGACTAGACCTAAACAATCTCGGAAGGGTTTCCAACCCACGGCCGAAGAGTTTATTACATTTTGAAAGGGTAGTTCCGTAATAATAAGCCATAACCTTTGAATACTTTAAGCCTGTATTTTGGTTTATTTGTTTTCCTCTTTCATTCTCAAAATAATACTTCTACGTTTTTTTTGGTTACTTATATTTTTAATTTTAAAGATCAGAATTTTTTAAAATTACTGTTTATGTACCATTGTAAACCTTCTTTTTATAGTAACTGTAACTCACTGTCCCAAATAGCAGAAGTGACCTCTAGAGACCACTCAACATCAGTACAAGCCAAGAGAGGGAAGGATGTTGTCGCTATAAGAAACCTTTCTTGCTAATTGTCCTTTATTTTAGTTAATGATATTTGCTGTGTTTGTGTGATCTAACCCAAAATAATAAATAATTGTAAGAAACACCTAAGTGAGAGGCTCATTGAACCCAATCCTGAATCTACCATATTTAGTATATTCTTAAATGTTCAACCATCTAAACCATTGATTAATGCGTTAATATACTGTGTAAACATAATTACTGGTATAATCTGAACACACAAATGCAATTCACATCGTTATAAAGTATTTTGTCATACACGGAATGATGAAATAGATGCAAAATGGTCAATTTCCGGAAGATTTTATCTGTCCTATAATCAAATAAAAATTTATCTTATCCAAAAGGCTATATTAAGATGTAAATAAGTAATTATTTTCAGTGTTTGGAAAACCAAAAAAAATGATTGTAGGATTTTCTTATTAAAATTGACAAAGAACTAAAAGAGATTGCATCGGAAAATAATCTTTCCTAATGTTTTCTTTCTGAATATACTACTCCGAACTAAACCTTTATTGAGATCGTTAGACAAAATTTTGATTTTAATACGTCTTTGCAGCATGCGAAGTAAGAGAATAACAAATAAATATACCGTATATTTCCGTGCATAAGTCGAGAATTTTTAGAGTATTTTTTAAGCTAAAGTAAAGGGTCAGCTTGTGTGTGTGTGTGTGTGTGTGTGTGGGTGAGTGTGTTAGAGAGCCACAGATGCCCTGACTGTTAGAGGGTTGTGTATATAAATATAAGAAGTAGGAGGGGG
>BMAV01007817.1:60717-93833 GCA_019973955.1 Trichonephila inaurata madagascariensis
CTCTTTCACACACACACACAAATACATGCACCCAGAAGAAATTGAGCTACTATCACAAAACTGGGCAGGAGTGTAGTCCGGAAAGCGATGTGCAAATGATTAAAATTTCGATCATATGACACATGGGTAAGTGCGCTATGGATGTGGGAAGAGTTGAAAAGAATAAGTACCGAGGGTTATTCAAACAAATCTGTCAATTTTTATGAATGGGAATGTGACTAGAGATGCCTCGGAGACGTAACCGTCTACAGCGCGAACAGTTTGTCGGACTTAGAGAGGGGGATTATAGTAGGCATCAGAGAAGCAGGTTGTTCACACAGGCCATCGGTGGCCACCTCTGTCGGAGCGATTTGGTAGTTGCGAGGAATTGGCAACAATAGATCATGGAAGGGATCGTCTACCATCACGGAGGATCAGGGCATCCCAGGAACATGAATGCATGCGATGATTGCTCAATCATAAGAGCTCTCCAAAAACGTCGCTAGAATCGGTTCGAAGCCATTGGCCACTTTTCAAACATCCGGTGATATACAGAAAAACCATTCAGAGAAGACTGGTCCACTCAGGTATAAGGAGCAGACGACTCTTAAGACGCCAAGCCTATCAATGACCCCA
Source organism: Trichonephila inaurata madagascariensis (assembly GCA_019973955.1). Classification (NCBI taxonomy): domain Eukaryota; kingdom Metazoa; phylum Arthropoda; class Arachnida; order Araneae; family Nephilidae; genus Trichonephila; species Trichonephila inaurata. The sequence goes on from BMAV01007817.1 coordinate 61,333, forward strand.
TTGTAGGCAGTGTCGATTGGAATTTTGCCAATCTCGTGTAATATGGAGTGTGACCAACTGGAGGCGTGTGATCTTCAGCGATGAATTCTAATTCAATCTCAATGCTGATAACCAGCGCATAGGAGTGTGGAGGCGGCATTTTTTTTTAAGCATACAACGATTACAGAAGGTATGACAGTGTGTGGAGTGATTTGTTTGGACACACGATCAACTTTAGTCCATCTTCCAACGCACTTTGCCGGCATGCAGTTACGTGGACGAGATTTTACCCTCAGTTTTACTGCTTATGCTATCAAGTCCCCCAGGTTCTATAACTCAACAAGACAAGGATCGTCCACATACTGCACGACTCTCCTAATAATGTCTTTAAGGATATGACGTACAACTGGACCTTCCAGGTCATCAGACCTCTCGCAAATACAGCAAGTCTAGAGTGCGCTTGGAAAGCAACTGCAGCTATCCCAGAATATTGGTGAAATAATTGGCGAGTTGCAAAGATTATGGCATGATCTTCCGCGAGAGATCATAATTGGCCTTATTGATTCAATGTCCCACCGCATTTTACCTTTCATAGCTGCCAGAGGTGAATTTACTTACTACCTATTGATTTATAATCTTTTTTCATGTTATATTATCTTAATAAAACAATCTTTTCTCCTAAATTTGTAATCTCTCTCTCTCTCTGTCTCATTTGCTTATCTCCTCATACTTTACATTTGTGTTAAGTTTCGTGGTAGTATTTCCTTATATATATATATATATATAACACATTTTAACGACCCAGTAACGACAGCTATGGATTTTAAACTCTTTATTGAATGTACGGGGTTTCTTTCGTAGGAAGAGCACTGAAGCCACGTGTTACAATACTTTTAAAGGAGGCAAAAGAACCCCGCTTAGGGGAACAAAGATATTTATATGGGGAAAATTCGAAGAGATAGCGAAGAGTGAAATTCCCCAAAAGACATGCTTTATCGGGCTCTATTGGTTCTGTCCCCCTAGACAGAGGTGATACCAAGTCTATAGGGAAGGATTAGTGTCTGGAGGGGAAAAGCTGAAGAAATATCGCATTGATCTTGCATCATCCAAGTTCTCGGTTAAAGCTTACAAAAATATCTATTTTTATATTACATATATATGTGTTAATGTATGTACAGCAAAATTTGCAAATAATGCCTATTTTTACAAAAAAAAATATTGAACTAAAGATAATAATTATTAATTAAGCTGCCTAAAAACTGAAAGCTCTGACTGTGGAGGGGATACAAGCGAGTCCAGGGCTCTTGTGACATTTACTTGAAAAAAGAGGATAGTCGTTGCGTGCATTGGCCAACCAGATGTCTTGACCTTGTATCTCATGTCTGAAATGCTCTTGGATGATCAAATACATCTTGTTGCTTTTTTCCTAGAATCATCCCGGAGTTAAGAATTGCATTTGCTGTGGGAATAGGATCAACAGCTACAAAGACTCTTTAACTGACTTCTGTCCATTACTCTGCTACGCTGTGCGACCAGTCTGATTGTGAAGGAAGACTATACCCCATATCAGACGCATTTTCAGTTCGATATCATAACGAGGATTTTGAACATCCTTCCACTAAGCTTTTTTGAATCATTCGAGCTTAAAATTGTGATAATGCCCCCCTAGGGTGACCTTCTCCTTGATTATTAGCGTGAGTTAGAGGTGTAGGATTAACGAAAGAACTAGAAGATTCCATGATCTTAATTTGTCTTTATTAAGACCTTCAAACTTAAGCCTCTAACAGATTAGATAATAATAATATATGTGAGAGAATCTACGATGACAAAACACACCATATAAATAATACCGAAATAACGTAACTCGGACCACTATCATTAACTAACTCGCCTAAGCTCAATTCCAATAATATCTCAGGTCCTAATATTAAATAGTCAATTCTACCTTAATCCGATCGCCAATCCAATCTTAAGGAAGATGCGTACTTACTCGAGTGCAATGGTATGTACCTTGACCTAATGGCTCTATCTTCGGGATAAATTCTGTTGGCTGTCACTTAACAATTGAACCACGCACTCTCTTAACATTCTTCAAATTGCCACGCTTACTTACTCAAACTTCTGATATTTAAAAGCTTTCTAATTTGCATCTTTTATTTATGTTTCACTTCTTGGGTTTCGGTTGGAAAGAGTTGCCATTAATTCTGGCCCCAAAAGAACCCAAAGGACATGTTAATAAAAAGACGCGTGAGCCCTTCACAAAATGACTTTTCAATGGTACATTTCTTTCTTTGTTATAAATGTATATTTATACTAAATTTCATTATTTGCTATTCGATTTAAGTAAATCAGATGGATAAGGACTTTGATGCCTAATGATTGTTATCATCCTGTGCAATTACGCCCTCTTTGTTGTAATAGTATAATTTATATATCATGCTCTGTCTTTTTTTACTGGCCACTCACCACATGTGTTCTCATTGTTCTATTTCTCAGAATCTTTGAAAGCAAACAATTATTGATTGTTATGGATAAAAAAGTAGCAAGTGTTGTACCATTTTGGAATTGCCATTAAAAGCTCACTTCTTGAAATAATTCTCTTGGGATAGGATGTTATGTTTTTCTCTTTATGTAGAGTCAAAGTTAAATGACATCATTTTCTTAAGCCCTGACTAAGGCCCTAGTGTTTTGCTTAAATTGTGACTGAGGTTAATAACACACCTATGTAAGATTACGTTAGGGAAAAAATCATTTGTAAAATTGTGAAATTGGTGCATTCTATTAATCTTATAGTTGTTCATACTTTTGGAACATTTATAGTTATTAAAGTAAGACTGAGTAAAATATTTTCTGCACTTGCTCTAATTTTTAATTTTCATTGACACAAACCACATAAAATTATTTAAAAATACATTACCTCATTAAAAAAAGTAACTGCTTCTGATGAATTTAAGTACTAAAAATTAAACAGAGCTTTTTTATTTCAATCATAATTAGGTAGGTTGTAAATGAATAATTATTTTCTTATATTTAAAAAGTTTTTTATTTTAGTTTCATTACAAGTTAATATTTTTAAATACATATCACTACTGCGCAATCTGAAATGAAACTAATAAACTTTCCACAAATTTAATCAAAAAGATATAATGATATATTTAATTATCTTCGTTAAGATAGCTATTCTGTAGTGTTCTAACGTTTTGAACTACTATTGCCTAATTATATCCCCTGTCAAATTTTAAACAAAAGAACACAAACGGGTATCAATTTATTTGGGTACTTTTGAGTTAGTATGCGTAATATAACTCATAAACAATCATCTGTTCTTCAAAATATATGTTTCATGATATATTTTATGCTCTCATATATACAGTAAACCATCTATGCACACATAATCATTCCATGGAGCAAGCATGTCATAGCTTCCAAGCAAATGTTTGACTTGTTTTGAATACCAAAATGCAACATTGATTTCTATTACTCAATTGGGATTCACCCAAACATTGTTCAGATAACTGAAAACCCAGTTTCTGTAGGAATTCATTTATAATCGGTTCGAATCGTCCAAAGTCCTTTCTAGAAGCATTATTAATTTTCAATATTGCGATGGCTATCTTTAGAATTTGGAAAGACAAATATTGGACAGATTTCAATATTCTGATTAGGAGAAGTCTTTTAAAGACAGATTTATTTCTACGTGAGTGAATGATGAGGACTTTTCATGGAGTATATATATGAAGGTTTTAATAAACACGGGCAAGGGGCAACATAATACAAATATGCCTACAATATTGTTCCACTGGAAAGATGCTTACAAATCAGAAAAAGTTGCCATGAAGTGTGGTAAACATAGTTTTTACTATAATTAAATATCAAACTGTTTTTATCATTCCTTTATTTTTTATGTGTTTCCCTAAGATAAGATCTTATAGGAAAAAAAGGCGCTGCCGTTTCCAAGTTACTTAGAAAATGCATGTAATGGTCTGTCCCAAAAATAATCCATTAGATTTATGATCCTTGAAACGAATGGAATTCAACACCTAATGTAAGTATTTAAATATGAAATAGTAATAAAACAATTTTGTAGGGAATTAAATAAATAAAGATTGAATTGAACATGAAAAAACGAAATATTCTGAAAATAAGGCCAAATAGCTGCTCAAATACGAAAGATGATACAAAATGAATGCAATATTTAGTTATCTTTTCCCCTCCAGACACTAAACCTTCTGTGTAGACTTAGTACCACACACATCTGTCTAGAAGGGTAGAAATAGTAGAATCCTGGAAAACCCCATAAAACCCGGCTTTTGGGGAATTTGCCTGTTCACTATCTCTTCTGACTTTCCCTATTTAAATATCGTTGTCCCCCACCTAAGTTGGGGTCCTTATGCCTGTTAAAAAGCAATGTAACACGTGTTGCCCCAGTGTTCTCCCTATGAAGGAAACCCCGTACATTCAATAAACAATATGAATTCAACAGTTTTTGTTGCTGTGTCGTAGAATATATTTCAGGAGGGATGTAATAATCTATTTTATATTATATATATATATATAGTTCTTATATTTAAACTTTTTCGTGTAAATTTAATTTATTCACAAACACACACACAAAAACGTTTTTAGTTGAGTTGAGTTTGGTGTTTTATGGCGCAAGAGCCAGTTTTGGCTATACTGGGCCAAACATTCATAGGTCTGTGGTCTTGACGGAAAAAGAAGAAATTGGAAGACAAGATGGAGGGTCAAAAATAGAGAAGGATCAGTGGGGTACCCCAGGGTCGTGACACCCGTGTTTACCAAAAAAAAACGTTTTTTACGTTTTTAGAATTCCGAGCTAAAAAGATATGGACACAATCTTTTTATCTGTATGTAGCATGCGACCTATTACTTTTCTATTGATTTCATTTTTATTTTTACTCATTTCATAAATTCACCTAAAGTGGAAATTAGTGGAACTCACCTTGAAATTAGTGGAATTCTCCACTAATTTCAAGAAGAATCCATAGGGTTTCGAACTCGCCAAAAATGGCTGCTAACATGGTCGACGAAGTCAGCAAATTGGTCGCCAAGTTCCCATTGAATCGCCATTATTACGTAAGAAACGGCGTTGCTTGCGAACATTACAATTTTTAACACAAAATAAATACAACATAGAGTAAAATAAACGTATTACACATTCAAGTATAAATTATTTACACTGTTTTACACAAAATTCGCTACAATATTCACATCACAGCAATGTGCAAGTATTAATAAGGTTAAGAATCATATATATATTGCGTTAAAAAAAGGAAAGACTATATAATAACAAGAAATATAAAAAAAATTAAGTCAATTCCTACCTAAATCAATAAAGAAAAATTTTTATTTTAGCTACTTTTTATTAAATAGTTACAATTAATATAATTATGTATACACATAGGACAGAATCACAACATTAAATAGTCATTAATTTTTATTAATTATCATTAAAGTATCGTATTGTCATCCAAAACCATCGTGTATATAAAATTTCAATTCAACTGAATGCTTTAAAACGTGAGAAAAAAAATCTTTTGAAGTTTTGAGCCAAGTCGCTAAAAATGAAATCAACGTGGCTGTATCTATAATTCTTTAAATAATTAGTTTCAGTCAATTAATTTTAATTAATTATAATTAAATTATCGTATTTTTATCCAAAACAATAATGTATAGAAAATTTCGGCTCAAATGAGCGCTTTAAAATATGAGAAAAAAACCTTTTCATGTTTGACACCCTAAAATGGTCGCTAAGTCGCCGAAAATGATGCCAACACGGCTATACTTGTAATTCTTTGAATAATAGGTTTTAATCAATTAATGTTTATTAATTATAATTAAATTACTGTATTGTCATCCAAAATAATCATGTATATAAAATTTCAGCTCAATGGAGCGCTTAAAATGTATTTTATTAACGATTGAAAGTTCCACGAAGATAAATCAATAAATATATAGAGAGTGCGAGCTAATAGTAGGAATTGAATAAGGAATACAATTCACCTTAGATATGAGGTTGAAAATTACGAGGTCTATTGCCAATAGCCTTTGCTTTGCCTTAGAAAGCGACTTAGATAAACATTAATTCAACATAATTTTGAATACCAAATGCTTATTTTGATATCACTTACTTCATTTGACGGCAGATTACGAGGTTTATACTCAATAATCTATAGAATAAGCCTAATTAAACTTTAACTAATTTAGTTTTATCTTCATCAAGAAGCATCCTTTCCCCAAATTATCTATCCTTAACAGCACTAATTACGAATTTTTGAAAAGCATTTTTAGGTATTATTTTATTTGTAACTTATCTTTATAGAAATAGGGAAATTCAGGCAAATTAGATGCGGTTTTTTTTTTGGTGGAAAACAAACTTTTTGAAGAGAGTCTGGAAACTAATGAAGTTGGGTTGAAATTTCTGATTAAAAGCCACAAAAAAAGAGGTTTCTCTCAACAGTAAAAAACAAGCCTGACTCGTGTTTTTGATTCCCCTAATTTAATTCCATTTCATTAACCAATTTCCTTTACTCTCAACCAAAGTAGAATGCATACTTCTAAAAAGACTTCTACTTAGGAACTAATCTTCTGAAAAAACTAGTCAACCATTACTTTAATTACTGTACGTATTAAATAAATTAGCAGGACATATTCGTCGTCTACCCCTTTGTCATTTTCAATGCGCTAATCAAGAGAGTGACAACGGCGCTTTCTAAATCTTCTAAAAATACTTTGCTGTTGTTTATCTGAAAGGCATTGCTTTTAGCAAGTCGAGCGTCTACAAAGCGATTTTCCATTGGATGGGAACCTGTTGCCATTCGTGCTTGAGTAATTTATGACGAGCTTGGCACGCGTGTATGCATCTTCATTGGAAACTGATGCGCGTATATTGATCAATAGTCCGAGGGATGATGAAAACACATCATTGACAGCGATTGGGATGGTGGGGGAGAGGGGGTATTCGGGATGATAATGAACGCAGAAGATATTTTGGGTGAGGAATTATTGGAAAGACGTATTGTGTTGCTGTAATAAATGGAAAATCAAATTAATTCTTATTTTGAGACAATTCGAGGTAAAAAAAATTTTATGGGATAGCTTTCAACTTTTGTCAGCTATATTTTTTACTGGATTTTCTTTTGAATAATGTGAAGCCATAAATAAAATATTTTACCTTTAGTATTGATTTATAGATTCTTCTATAGTGACATATCCTTTGAATTTTAAAACAAAGTTGAAGGTATTGATTCTACTGTAATGTTATCGAAAATACAGCTTGGGTTTGGGATTTTCACTGTAAAACAAAACCACTATTAAAAAACAAGCAGAAAGCCAATAACACACGTTGTAAAAGAGAAGATATATTTTAGGTAAGCAGCAAGCAAAAGATCGTAATTTAAAAAATAAAACCATGGAAAAAATCATTTTAAGAGAAAAAAAAGTATTTATTATAGAAATTATTTCAGAGAAGATTAATTTAATGTTTACTATTGATTCTATTTTTTTCTTGAAAAAGTCTGATAACGATTGTATAAATCTTCTTCAAACACACTCAGCATTTTTGATTTTGATTAATCAAAAATATTTATCCCGTGAAATTTTAGTAACTAAAGAGTTAATTTTTTTCATAAAAATTATGGGATAAAAGCTTGTTATTAGTTACAGAAAAAAAGGAAGGCTATTTATTCCTCAAATCTTAACCCTCACTTCTATACATATCTTAAGGTATCCGACTACATTCGGAACCATGATTTTGCAACAGCATATAAATGGATAATATTTATGATATTTAGTGTCACTTAGACTAGAAAATGTATATAAAATTGTTTTAAGAATAGTATTACAATAAAAAAATTATTTAAGTACAATATTTTGACAAAAAATGAACATAGAATGAACAATTTTCAAAATATTCTCCTTTTGTGAAAAATGCTTTTATTATAATAATATTTTGCATGTATATAGCTCAGACCACTGTACAGAGGCTCAACTAGAATTTTTGAAATATATATCTTAGAAGTGGGTTTATCCATGTTTTACGACAATAAAGGGGGAAAATTTTAAGAAAAAAAAATGCCGATAATTATTTTAATGGGTTGTAACTCTGAAAATAATGTGAATTTTTCAAAAGTCATAGTTGAGCCTTTGTACAGAGGTCTGAGCTATATATAGGGAAAATATTATTATAATAGAGGCATTTTTCAGAAAAGAAGAACATTTTGAGAAAAGGTTATTCTTTTTGCCAAAATACTGTATTTAAATAATTTTTTTGTCAAAATGTCCTTAAAATAATTTTATACATGTATTCTAATCTAAGTGACACTGAATATCATGAAAATTATCCAATTATGCGCTTTTTTGAAATCCCGGTTCCGTACGCAGTCGGATACCTTAAAGAATATCAAGAATGCAAACAATTTAGTCATAATTTGTACAGATGATTTGTTACAAACGCATATTTATTTTATGGTTATGTTCTAATTTTGTGTTCAGTTGAAAATTTAACAAATTTCTGTTCAAGAATAATCATTAATTTTAAGCAAGGTTTTCCAGTTTTCAATACCTGTTATGAAATAATGAACCATAAGCAAGACAATGTCAATTCATAATTCTGACATTAACGGAAATAGGGAACTTGAGTATTATTTTCATAATTATATATAAACATGGAAAGCTAATTTATAAATTTTTTCAGTAGTTATGTTACAGATGCATCCTTCAATATTCAATGCGTATCGAAAAAAAATAGTGAAAGATATATATGTTGCTCCTTTTCAATACTGTTTTTCTTTAAAAAAAAACTCTTAAGAATACTCTAAAAATCATTTTCTAGAAAGTAAAGGTCTGAAGGGAAATTAATTTTTGCGGAGAATTTTATAAAACATGTCACAATTTTTATTTTCTGCTTTTTAGGTAATAGCTTTGTGTTAACTATCATAATAACCATTTTTATAGTTAGAATATATCTAAAACTGTTACTGTAATAATGGTTTCTTTTGAAACATTCAGTAAGAAACTAAAACAATTGACCTCAAGGAAGCATAGAATAAGATTTTTTATCCGATTGTATAACTTTCAGAAATAATTTATTCGAATATACTGAACTAATAACAAAGAATCGGACCATTATTTGTTTGAGTTCAAAAGAATGTTTTTCCAAAATATATTTCCTATTGTTTCATAACAAAAACAATAATTTAGTTATTAGTTAAGATATTAAATAAATGGTTTATTTTAAAAATGCAATGAAAAAGAAATGTATTTTATACCTACAAGATGTTGTTTTAACGTTTCTTAAAAAGAAAAACTATTGAATTTTATTTATTATTGGGCTTTTATTGTTCTTTGTGTTCTTAGGGTATTGTTCATAAATTAAATTTAGTCACGGTAGTCGAGTCCTAACGTCGTCAGCTCGTAGTTGGCATCGGTGAGTCAAACGATTCGAGGCTTGATGCCACTAATGTAGGTGGTGGTGGGTGAGACTAGTCCCCATCTGTTCTGGTGAAACTAGACCAGATCCAGGAGCCCATAAATCTGTACAAAGTCAAAGAACAGCAACAGTCTCATTACAGGAAAACCCCAGACATTGCAGAATTTGCCGAGGAGAAAAAGGACTGATGTTACATTTGGAGCAAATTGTGAAGCTTCTTTTGCCACCTTCAAAATTCATGCACCTCAGGTGACCAGTCGAAAATCGCAAGAATTCCTTCTGATAATATCTGGAACCCTTGAATGATATGGTGGATCGAGGGTGTCTTTGAAAGTACCATGGGTGTACAGGAGGTATTACCCAGGGCCACTAATGTTCCATTATGTAACGAACTGATACACGTTAAATCAGCCAAGGCTCAATCTTTATTTGACGCAGTGAGGAAATTTTGAGTGTTACATTCCGATTCAGTCTCATATCCGTCATAATTGGAGGTGGTTCAAAGTTACGAGTTCCATTACCAGTAGCATCGTGCTACTTCTGAGGGCGACATTAATAAATAAGCTGTATGAACATAAATAAGATTTCAACCGAAGTTTTTCTTCCTTCAAAATAAACTATGAAATAAAGACCAAACAATATACAGTCGAACCCCGATTTAATGAACCTTTATTTAGAGAATTTCGTGATTTAACGAATTTTTTCTTTTCCCTATGAAAATGAAGGGGGAAATCCCTATTTAACGAATAATAAACCACGCGAATTAACGAATTATTTCAACAATTGAAATCTTATTTTTATTAGTTTGAATTAGAAAATTAGAGTGCGTGTGCTTATATATATAACTACACAAATTTAAATAACTTCAAATTTTGTAATGTTATTTCAGGAATTATTTAGGTGAATAAACAACAAAGGGATTTTAGTATTATAATATACAATTATTTATTCATATGTCTGTACTCATAAAGAAATATTTTTGACGGAATATACAATAATATTTGTGAATTAATTGTATTCCAAGTTGGAAACAATAAGTTTATGGTAGCTGAAGTAGGCTATATAATAAATAATATAAATATCTAAAAAAAACTCCGTCAAGCGTTGTTCCGTACTTTGTCATGCTTTCATTTGGATCATTTAACATAATTAACTTGGATTTTGATTTTAAAGAATCTACTAAAGGCTTTGATTTGTCTTTTGAAAAATCTGCATTAAAATCTCCACTTAAAATAATAGGCAATTTGTTCAGAAGAGTTGATCCGGCTTCAGTGTAGACAGCTAAATTTTTGTGAATGAATTTGATAATTTTTCTCTACACTTTTATTTGGTGAAATATAAATAGTAACCATTAGAATTATTTGTCCATTTTCTGCTGTACATTTCACTGCACAAATTTCTCCGATACATGACGCATTAAACCCAAATGATTCAGTAGTATTGTTACCATTGTTACGAACGTTACAAACCCAAGCGTAACAATGCTTGGCTTTTAAAAAAACGCATCATTCAAGTTCACTCTCTAGTAAAACGCACCTAAAGAAGTTATCACTTCAAAAATTGAATTTCTTTTCAAATTACATCCTTTTTGTTGGAATAGAGAAAAGACTTTTCATGCTAAGAGCAAATTTCTACAACGAAAGATGCAGCCCATTATTATACTTTACTGGTGTAGATAAGTCATGAATGTAACCTACCGCTTGAGTTTTGAGTAAGACAGGAAAGTTTCTTTATCTCATTCCACTTCACAACGCAAGGGATATTTTAAGAGATTTTGCAATTTGCTCTTTTTTTGAGAGAAAGAGAAGTTACGTTTATTATACATATGGTTTTGCAGAAAATTTTGTTTTTGAAAATTTGTGAAGCTTGGCAGATTGTCGTAAGCGAATGCGTAGCGATTATTATTCAGAAATTGATAATGAAACTCCTATCAAAACTGTTATATTTTCTAATGTCTTACAATGTTTGTTAACAGTGAAATCATACCTCATGCAGCAAAATGTAAGTAATGCAGGACTTTCTTCTCTGCATAAAGTAGAAAAAGAACTTTTTCGAGTCAGGAATCAAAAAGATTGTCTATCTATTGTTCATTATTTTAAAACTTTCAATGTACTGGTGCGTAATAATGCACTAATATATTTTTAGCTGCTGAATAAAAAGTGTGTAGCTTTAAACTACGGTTATTTTTCATGTAATTGGTTATTATAGAATGACAAAAAGTTATGGGCAAAAAATTTGTATTTTTTTAAACTCCGATATTACGAATAACCCCGAAATAACGAATAAAATGTTCGATCTCAATGAATTCGATAAATCGGGGTCAGACTGCGTTCAAAAAATATTTGAAAATTCGTTCTTCAAGATTTTGTGAGATTATAAATATAAGGAGGCAAAAAGACAAAAAAAACCTTCCTCTTGCTTTAAAGTTTTGGAATTCATATACATTTTAAATAAAATATTTAAGGTAGTTTAATTTGTTAAATAATTCCTGTAGTATTTTTATATGCTTTCTACTAATTTCACATTCAATAATTTTATTTTGTGATATTATCTTTATATACAAGCGTACAAATTTTGTCAGTGCGTCAGTACTCTGACACTCCATTCTTTGTAAACATGTATTTGTCAATTTTTTCCACTAACAAAATATCAGAAATAGTGAATGATAAAAGTAGAGTAACAATGTGCTACCACAATCTCCTATTACAATATACTATTGTACTTACGTAATAGCATAATAGGATGTGCTAGGAAGCACACAGAAGGATAGTTTGAAAACGATCCAAAACTCTGCAGATACAATGTTTTACTATAAGTATTGTTTGCCAGTTGATGTTTTTGAAACTTTAATGATACTTTAAACTCAGAATTCCATTAATAACTTAGAGCATCAGATTTATAAAAATAGAGTAATTCACTTATGAATTACTTTTCTTACCTTTTCTCTTGGTTATCGTTCCTAATTTGGGGGGCACATACTTGACGAATTTAATAGCTTTTGTCTATATAGAAGCTCTTTATTTGGGATTCCTATTTTTACCTAAAAGTAGTTCGCTCATTATATTTACTTTATTCCATAGTTTGAAGTGGAATCAAGATCTCACTTTTATTTTGTAAAACATTCTTTTTCCCCTTTGGATAAATAAACCGTTGTATTATCTAAGTATAGTAAAACTATATCTCAATATAGTTCACTCGTCCTTATTTTAATGTTGCGAAAGTTACATCCAATGAATATGCTATTTTATTTTTGTATAGTCACTTGTTTCACTGTTTGTTTAACATGCCCTTTTAATACATACCCTGAAATATCTATATTAAACAAATAAACTTAAGGTATCCGACTACATTCGGAACCGGGATTTTGCAAAAGCGTATAAATGGATAATATTTATGATATTTAGTGTCACTTAGATTAAAAAAGGTATAGAAAATTTTTTTAAGAATAGTATTACAATAAAAAATTATTTAAGTACATTATTTTGACAAAAACTGAACATAGAATGACCCATTTTCAAAATATTCTCCTTTCGTGAAAAATGCTTCTATTATAATAATATTTTGCCTGTATATAGCTCAGACCTCTGTATAGAGGCTCAACAAGAAATTTGAAATTTATAACTTAGAAGTGGGTTTATCCATGTTTTACGACAACAGAGGGGAGAAATTTTAAGAAAAAAACGCCGATAATTATATTTCAAATGGTTGTAACTCTGAAAGTAATGTGAATTTTTCAAAAATCATAGTTGAGCCTTGTACAAAGGTCTTAGCAATATACAGGAAAAATATTATTATAATAGAAGCATTTTTCAAAAAAGGAGAACGTTTTGAAAAAAGGATATTCTAAGTTAATTTTTATCCGAAATATTGTATTAAAATGATTTTTTGTCAAAATATCCTTAAAACAATTTTATACATGTATTCTAATATAAGTGACACTAAATATCATGAAGATTATCCATTTATGCTCCTTTTTAAAATCACGGTTTCGCGAACGAAGTCGGATACCTTAAAAAGAATACTTTATTTTTTTATAAGAAAAAAATAATTTTAAAAAAATTCACAAATTAAGGTGTAATATAAGATAAAAAGATGTATTTATTTTAAAAAATAATCTTCGTTTAAAATCAACTGAATATCTTCTTGGAATTTCCTTAAACCTAAAGTCAAAATATAAGGATTTCATTATATAATTCTTCAAACCTGGTCATTCACTCAAGAATACCTTTAAAAATAAGCAAACACCTTCTAAGAATTAATCAAAGATGTCCCCCCTCCGCAATCTCTTCTGGTAATTTACTTGAACTCCCTCGCCAGGAGGTTAATTTCAAATACCTTACACCTATTTGTGCAATACCCACCCAAGCAAAGTTTTATCCATTGGGGAAAATACAGCCTAATTTAATTTCTCCCCAGTGTCACTCGTGATATTAAAACTCCACCGAAGCGAATGTCAAACCCACTTGTTAGGTAAAATAGTGGAAAGTTATCTTAACCACAAGAAGAGGATGAACATACTAATAACTTAATCCAAAGTGGGAATTCTCTAAGCGTTGTATTTGTCTTGCAGTATGTTAATTTAATTTTACAACTTAGCTTACCTCGATTCTTTTCTGTTATTCGTGAGAATGACATTCGCTAAACATGGTTCCTTACGTTTCGAGTATATCAGTGCTAGAATTGAATCTCCAAGGCCCTGTGTATCTAATTCAAATTGTTCTATGCTGTCAAAGGTCGTTAGTCTGAAATTAAAAATAAGAGGTTCGGAGGTAGAACGCGTTGCTGAAAGTCCTATGAAGAAATTCAAACGGATATGGAAAGAGATATTCATTTTGTGAGACTAATGATCAGGATAAATTATATTACCACATGTTTAATAGTGTAGTGAAACATTTTTCGTATATTCTATTCATTTTAGATACGATGTGCCTTGCCATCATATCTAAAGTGTACCAAATCTTGCAAAAAAATATATCCATAGATAGCGCTGTAAATAGCATAACGAAAGTGGAAAATGCATTCAGCTACAAGTAGCCCTTTGAATCGAATTATGACAAATTTGGCATGATTTGCACATTAAAACAACGTTAATGTTCTTTATTCATGATTATTTCGGTTTTTTGATGGAAAAAAAATGACTTCCAAGTCAATCAACAGTTGTAGCACAATTAGTGAAAAGCCCATCTATTACGGCAAGGTCATACCACTTGGGATGGGAAAAATTGATATTTAATTGTCATTGGGGTAAAAACTGCATATACAGCAACAATGAAGACCCCCAATGAATTTTATTTCTTATGCTATACCACATTTCCCCTTCTTCAAGTGTATTCAGTTAAAATTTGAAGTCATTCTGAGTAGCAGTGTTTTTTTTTCAACTAGATTTTGAAAGTGGAACTTTAATTATAATCACCCTGCATATTGAAAATACAATTGCATCAAAGGACTTGATGTGCTTCCAAAATTTAGAAACATTTTGATGTACAAGAATATGCAATATGCAGTATTACCACCGTCGGTTCACTATTAGCCAAATGTTTCGTCTAAGTGGTTATGAACGTCGGGCATCGAAATGGGTGTGTGCTGGTGCCACATGGAAGTAAGAATCTATGCAGAAACAGGTTAACTACACAGTATACTTACGTTAATATTTTCCCCGAAAGATCGATTAGTTTGTATCTGTGATATGATGAAGTAACTTAACTATCCAATAAATGTGATCATTCACAATGCTGGTCAAAATGTTCACCATAAAACATCTACATGCTGTATTGCTTCGTGTTGCGTAGAGTTTCGTTGCTGTCCACACATGGGTTGAATGAAGATTACAAAACTCATATTTTACTTATGAAAAATGTCTCATATCGGTGAACCACATAAAAGCTGGAAAGAAGACCCATTGCACTATTTTACAGATATCATTGAGTAAAGACCATGCAAGGTACATAATCACATTCTTCAAGTAATTAAAATCACTGCACATGACCTAATAAATGTATATACGTTCTCAGTCGTTTTCGTGGAAAATCCAAGCATGATGCGCTAAAGCTCAAGTACTCGAACTTGGCTATGCTCTGCACCAAATATAGCACAGTTCCCTGAATGTGTGGAGTCTAAATCTTTCATGATAGCATTCAAAAAAGAATTCCTCTCAGATAATCACTGCTTCAGATTTCCAAGTATTGTGGTTGAGCTTAGTTTCTTACAAATTGTGGATTTCTATATTGTACAATAATATCAATATTCACACCAGAGCTGAAAAGTCTATTCACAAAAGTTAAATACTATACAGTTTCTCTTATTTCCTGATATAAATTAAGAACAACTTTATCACAATTCATTCTGAAAGATGCCATAATATTTTTGACTAATCAACCAACTAAATTCGATCACAGCTAAAGAAAAAAAAAAGAGATTAAATAATAAAGAATTAACTGCAACCGCCAGCATTTTAAGAATATTCTCTACGCACAAAAGAAGAATTTTATCGATTTAAAACTTATTCTTATGAGTTTCTTTAGAACTGTCTGAGGCTTCCTAATTGGATTTCTTGCAGCATTTTCCTGAAATGTTTGAAAACTGAAACTAGTTAATAGATTTTATAGGCTCAAAAGCCTTTTTTAAAACGCCAGATGGTCTTCATTAAAATTTGTATTTACAGTCAGAAAGCTGTTACTCTGTTTTTGTTTCATTTCATGTCAGCTTCGGCAGAAAAGAGAGAGAAATTGTATCTGAAGCATTCGATTCTATTTTTATTTAAGTATATTACATTCTTAGTTATTTATTCAGTCCTGCAACTTATTGTCTGAATTCCACAATCTCTCGTGTAACTTTATTGATTTATTATTTAGAATAAATTTGAATTTACATGTCTAGTTATGAGATTGTAATTTGCTGTACCGAAGGAATTTACAATTATAAGGAATTGAGAAGAAATAGGATACGTAGTTTATTTATTAATAATGTACTCATTGCATATTATGTATTCTTTTTACCTGAATGATTTCATCGAAACCTTTGTCAAATTGGAGTATATTAAAGATAAAATCTTTTGCAATGCTGGTTTATTAAAAATAATGTTTTATTAAAGATAAATATAAAGTTTCCAGCTTTTCTAATTGGTTTTTTGTACATTTCATTTTAAACTTAGGATGTCCTCGCTAATATACTTCGTGTATTGCTTTTAAATGCACCTTTAATAAACCATCAATATGTATGACTGTTGTGAATAACGACTGAATAGTTTTCTTAAAAATTTTAAATTAATAAACACAAATTGGATTTTAATAGACTCCAATAAAATAAATAATTTTGATGATAAATTTACCTAGCAGATTTATATTATATATTTGAGATGATCAAGTATATGATTTTTATTACAATTGAAGGAAACGCTGTTTATACTTTTGATACATTGTTTAATATAAAAACGTTAAAATATATCAGTCCCAAACGATTTTCTTTTCACATTTAATTGAAGATAGAATATTTATGAAAATGATTTGGCGTTCTTTACATAACGTGTGATTTTTTTCTATCCAAATCTAAACCTGTCTGATGCTAGTAACAGCAAAATATTCATTTGAGGTGAAATTTCCAAATTTGTTTCGCACTATGAGCTTTAAATTTCATTAAGAATAGTAATCTCAAAATAAATCATCCAGTTATGTTGTTTTTTAATCATAACATTATACTAAATAGAATATCCTGTAATAAAATTGCATTTCCTTCATCATTATCCTTTGATTATCATTCATATCACATTATTGTGCTCTTTCAGTAACTATTTATTACCTTAATAGGTTATCTACAAGAAATGTAGCAATATATATGCGATTATTTTTGTGTGCTGGATTCCTGCCAATTCCTAAAAAGTAAAAAGAAAATGTTTTTTTTTCCCCTCTCTCTTTTCTTTTTTTTCTAATACTGAGTGCATCCAGAACATGTATTTCTCTGAGATTTATCTAATATAACAGAAATAGTTCTTACGTGTGAATTATATTAAAAAAAGTTTTTATAGCTGTTTTAGGAATTATTTTATTCAGTAAAAACGTGAAACTCTTTAATGAGAAATTTTCCTATAAACATGTACTTTATTTATACATTTGCTACTTTTATATTAAGAGAAATATTTATAAATGTAAACAATATTATGTGTTCATAATTTTTTAAAAGAAATTAAGAACACTGTTAATACTTGCTAAAGACGAAAATAAACCGAAGATGCCGTTTTTTATTGCATTAGAACTATATTTTTAATTAACTTTGCTTTGCAACCACTCTAATATTTCTTTTGTTTTAAAGCAATCTCTAAATCTTGGATTCCCAATTTTTGATACATGACACTCTAAAGTGCTGTAAAATATTCTTCAGAAAGAACAGATACAATATTTAATAATGAAAAGTCAGAAAATTGATATCAAAATAGTTCAAAACTTCAATAATTTTGTAATAAGTTTTAGGACATTAAACTTTAAAGTTGTACCTTTCTTAATTTTCTTCTACAAATTTTGAACTATGAATAAAATCTCTTTTCTATTAAATATATTTTAAAACTTTATGTGAATTTATCTTATTAACAATTAACTGAAACACATAAATGCTAGTATTTTCTTGTTTAACGCTTCAAATTAATTACCAGCTGTTAATACTTTTTTAAAATTATATTAAGTACTTAAACTATTCAAGCTAAAACATTTCTCCTCAAAAGTAATCTTGAAATTAAATTTCTGGCAATAAAAGGAAGCGCTACATAATCTTCTTCAAGAATTAATTAAAAGTAAACCAGCTATGTGTTATTTCTTCTTCCAATAATCGAAACTTACTGAGTCCCAAGGCTTAAAGGCAGGATGAGTGGCTTTGACAAACGAGTGAATCTATTCGAGTAGAAATTTGGACTTCAATTGAGGGCAATTCGTTAAACAGATTATGAAGCATGAAGTTTTAATAGGGAAGTCTTAGCAACGACACTGACCTTTATGTAAGAGAAATAAAGGTTACTGTAGGTTTTTTCATTTCAAAATTAGTATTATTTTAAACTATTATATTGATTCTATTTTTTCCAAGGATTCCATGTTTATTTATTATGAATTTATTACCGTTACCATTCGGAAATCCACAATATGCGCATTGCCTAGTTAATTTACTGATTACCGGATTTGTTCTAAGTGTGATACCATTTACAAAACTGTTTGCACTTTACCTAGATTGTATGGGTATTAACATACTTCGAATAGTTGAGGAGTGAAGGTTTATTTCTTATTTTCCTTTTCTTTTTCTGAAACTTGTATTTATTGTTTGGAAAGGGAGATTAGAATTAAAAAATGTCTTTATTGTATAAATATATTTTTGTCAAATAGTAATAAAACAAATCCTTAGTAGTACTGAAAAAATTTCAAAGAACGCGAATGTCGTAAATAAGTTGCTTGTAGTAAAAATAATTTGCTATTTAATTTAAAGGATAATCAAAATTTAGATTGTACAAATAAATGAAGATAATGTTATCAAATGTTTTGAAAATTTACGTTTTTTTTATTGCAAAAATACTTTTAAGCCATTTCATTGGTTCTTGGTATAATCTTCATTCATCAATTATTAATTCCATCAATATCATTCTTTGGATATCGATAAATGTAAATAACATTTATTGCCAGTATAATTTATTTGCAGTCTGGTGACTGTTGTTGGAAATTACGAGTACTTGTAACTTCATGAGATAAAAGCATAGCTCCATTTATCAGTTCCTGGTATAATTGAGTCCTTGTCTAAAAATATTAATTTAAGCATAGAAAAATGGCATGCTGTACAAGCAAATATCTTATGTTTATTTTAATTAGTATTTAGTAGGCAATTTACAAATTATCTAAGTAATCTGCTAGGTAACTAGTAGGAAATGTATTAAATAAAAACATTTTCCACCCTTTATATATATATATCTATATATATATACGAGGTTGCACTTGGATATTTTATAAATTTTTATTTTATAATTTTTTAATTTTGTTTGAAAAAGTTGGAATTTTATCTTCTATATTCGCCATTGATATTTTGAAATGGGATTTAATGTTATAAGATTAATATATAATTTCAATTTATATATATATATCCAGGTTGGAATAGATAGATTATCGTTCTGGTCGCCATAATCAATATTAAATCATGGCAATATTTTGTTTCCAACGAGAGCTTTAATTAAAACTACTTCCAGCGTTAAAATTTAGTAGCGAGAGCCGCTACTAGATGGTGCCACCCCTGAAATGGAGGATTAGAGGATTTGCCATGTCTGCAAGGGCTTGTGTGCCAAAAATGCAGACGATTTGAAAAAAATTCCACACTTATTTTATCTGTAGATTACTAAATTACCGGTTGATTCAAAATTAGTGTGACCAATTTTGAACGCATATAACTAGCTATGATGAATTTCTATCATTTTAATACCTGTTCTATTTTAAAAATGAAACATTTAAATTACTAATCAAACCATTTTTATTTGTGGGAGTAAATTATAGTACTGAAATTACATCCTCAAACCCGGAACAAAATTTTACATCTTTTGATGGATGGTTGTTCAAATTCTGTAAAAAAAAATTTTAAAAATCAAAAAAGACTTTTTTCTATTGTATTATTATCTAAACTTCAAAAAGAATTAAAATTTAGCTCACAATCAAAAGCTCCAGGGAAAAAGTGTGAACGAAAGCAAGTCCTTAATGAAAAAGAAGCTAAAAAAAGACTAATTGCTGTAGAAAATTCTCTGCCTCAAAGAACTTCAGCAAAGAAACTACAAGTATTGCAATTCACAATTTGTCGTCAGATAAAGAAAATTGGCTATAAAAAAGTTAATAAATCACTCCGTTTTCAAATGTCTGTTGAAACCGTAGAAAAACGAAGAAAACGTTCTTGGCCTCTGTATTTAATGTTATGCAAATGTAGATACAAAACATGGATAACTTCCGATGAAGAACAGTTTCATCTGTCATTCACAATTGACGAAATGAAGATACAATATAATTCTCGCAAAAAGCGTTGTACAGACGCATCTGTTTTGCAAAAGGCAAGTTGGCCGTCTTGTGTTACGGTAGGGATGGGAATGTCCCCTCAAGGCTTAACAAGATAATTCTTTGTAAAGCCGAAGTCTAAAATTAAGGCTACATACCATCATAATGAAGTTTTGAAACTCTTGATCAGAGAAGTAAACGTGTTTACACTCAAGGAAACTTTGTTTTTTACCAACATTGTGCATCAAATTATACTGCAAAATCACCTATAAAATGACTGAAATATAAAAAAATAAATTTTTCTTTCTCCTGATAAATGACTATCACTATCCCCTGTCTGTGTTCTTTGCGATTCTTTTTTATTGGGATAGTTAAAAAGTAATTAAATAGGCTTAAAGTAAGAGCATTTCAAGGACTTCAAAAAGCAATTTAAGAGGAAGTTGGAAAAATATCCGAAAAATGGTCGAAAAAACTCTTTTAGCTTAGCCGAAAGGCTTATGTAAAATATACTGTGCTAGAGGAAACCACATTGAAAATTCCACGTAAGTAATATTATTCAGTAAAAATTTATGAACCTCTGAAATTGGTCACACTATTTATGAATCAACCGGTAATGTATATAATAACTGATTTCCACACTTTCGCAAAATAACCAATAGATATTTTAAAAACTTAAATGAATTACATTCTATATAATTATGTATAAAATATTTTCTTGAAGCCATTCGATAGATATAGATAAAAGAAAAAGTAGAACAGAGAATTAAGCTTCATTTTCTCTTATATAATAGCTTGTAATCTGATTTAACTTCATCTTGATATGTTATACCTATATTATGATTTAGTGGTAAGAGTTCAGAAATCAAGAAGTGTTTATCCCTAATTTTGCTCTAATTGATTATTGTTTCCCTCTAGTCTTACCTTTTAAACTGAGTTGTACTGCTTAAGTAGTAGACTTGTAATGCAACTTAGTGTATCTGAGTGTTTGAATACTCCAGTTTTGGACAAGTAATGGATGCCGTACAAAAGTCGAGTCTCACATTATTAATAAATATGGAAAATATACATATTATTTCTGAGACAATTGTTACTTTTCAATAATAATCAATGTGCACGAGTATATGTTAGTAGATTAGCTCAATTCAGAGTTAGATATTATTTCTTTTTGAAAAAGGATGCTTGCGAGTGTATGCGTGCGTGGGAGTGAGAGAAACAGAAATAGCCTTAAGGTTAAAAGCTTTTTTATATATTTTCCGTGATGCGGCTAAACTTTTTTTTTAAAGAGATAAGAGTATTTTTTAATATTTCACATATATTTATTTACTTAATAAAACTACATGTGTTAAAAGAAGAAGAGCAAGTATTTCATGGGAAAAAAGAAACAATGTGATTTTATTGTTAATCAAGTTCTGTTTTATCGTTTTTCGTTATGGTGTACAAATACCGTAAGAGATATTTGAAAAAGTTAAACTATATAAAAAATTACTTGAAAAAGTAATCCTTTTTCCTTGATTCTTTATGTACACAAAGGAATTTTTATAGAAATTACAACATTAATCATCAATAAAAAAAAACATATCAAGAAATAATACAAAAAATTGATGAAAAATATATTTGCATAGGGGAAAAAAAATCTAAGTATTAAATATTAGTTCTGTTTTTTACATTCTTCTTTTTTCCCCTATGTCTCAACTCAAGAAAGATAATAAGCTACTCAACTTGTGAATAAAAAGAACCGAAGCGAAGAAAAAAGGCTGATATTTCCAAAAGCTGAGCGTTCTTTGAGAATATTAAATACATTTTAATTCTTTCGAAAGTAAACCGGAATATTCATAACACAAAACCTTTGATGTTTATAATAATGATTGAGTTGCGTAAAATTATACACACATACCTGTAGTGTGTATAATTTTACGAAACCTTTTCTGAAGAAGATTACTGAAAAAGTAAATCTAATTTTTAGTTAATGCTTAGAAAACAGGGATGAATTCTTGCTAAACCGGAGCTTAATTATGTCTTGCGTAATAAGCAGTGATAAAGAATGTCACTTTTTCTTTCAGAATGTTAATGTTAAACTGTTTTTTTGTCATCTTGAATTCTGTCTTAAAAGAGAAAAATAAGTATGCATGAGGAAAAATTTGTTCTAAATGCAGTAAATGAGTACATTAAATAATATATACAAATGATAAATACAGTTAATTATTGCAAAAAGTAAAACAAGCAAAAATAGCGAGATAAAATATTTTATCCAATTTAGTGCGAGTACTTGCTTATATCACCATGAGCCTTGATCCCAGTTTCATTTTACAGCACATTCAGTCAAAAACTAACACATGTCTGATTCTTTTCGCCTATAGGCTTAGGTGCTATTTTCACCAATGTATATTGAAGTGCAGTACTTTTGGTACTGTTACGTCATAATAAGTGTATGACGCTTCCACCTTTTCAAAACGGTGGGTTTCTATGAACAATCCCATCATAGGAAGTAAGAAGTTCCTGACCGAAGGGCACACAGAAAATGAAAGCGGTTTAGAGAAGAGAAAACGACTTGTGAGATTCTTGGTGTTGACCTCACGCCTCTTGAATGTAATTATATTGTGTGAGAAAATAAATAGAGAGAGTGTTTATACAGTCCACTAAAAAGTTATTCTGCTGTAGAGTCTTAATAATTTACTGTTGAAGGACCGTTTTAGACCAGAAAGAAAGCAACTCTTAAACTTTCACAAAAACATTGAAATGATACTTAATGAATTACAAATATCCATCTTCCATAAGTAAGTTCTGAAATCTGATGCGATGCGATATAAAGTTGTCTTAATGGATAGGCTTCGTGACAAGGTCTTCTCCGTGTAAAATATCCATACAAGGGATTATTCACAGTCGGCTCAAATAAGGATTTGTACAAATAGCTCTTCACTAGTCATGAAAATGCCACATCACATCCTTTACCCAACCCCGATCTACATTTATCTTTAGACCCAGTTTAAATAACGAATCCTTTGGCTGTCTAATTACGTAATTATGTCACTATTGGGTTATAGAAATGCAAGCAAATATGTGACTTTTTGACGATGTTACATATAGCTGATGACCTGCAGTCGAGTGTTGATGTGCTTTAGCCCATTGGAATGTGATCTCAGAACATCATCGAGGTATAAGGCTAAATAACTCCATGCAATGTACCTCCCATTGCTGGATGCGTTCCAAAACGGGTAACTCTAATGCTACAATAATTTGTGACAACAACTTTAGAAGTGATTAAAATGCTTTGATATTTCAATTAGTGTGCTTTGGAATTGATTTAGCGAAATCTCTCAGGAATATTATGGTTTCTAAGTTGATATTGCATATTCGAAACTCCTTTGTACTCAAATGAGTGTCCTTTTGTATGTTCTATACTACGGATAAATACTGATTCTCAAAAATGCCTCAATTTCTCCACTTTTGTAGCTGTTTTCACAGTTCCTAAGAATAGTTAATAATTTTTCATTTGCATTCATTCTTAACTCTACAAATAAATGAATTCTCCTACCTCAAGGTTTTTCAACGTGTTCAACATCTTTCACATTTCCTTATGTTCATGTACACACACACACACACCTTCATGTGTGATCATAATCCCATATATAAACTCTTACAAAGTAGGATCACGAGGAAGGCCGACGTTGTAGTATTTGCTCGAAGTGTACCTAACAAATAACTTGCACATTACAACAAATTAATATTTTCTTTTATATGCTTTAATAAAATTGCTTATTTTGTTAACTAAGTTGCTTTGTTAGAATACATATAAAAACAAAGAATTTTACTTTTTCTTGTGTTACGTATTTGTTTAGAAACATTAAAATGCATACCATATTCTGATAAGAATCCAATTCATCCGCTGCATGATTGACCTAAAAAATTTATACATAATTGTAAAAGCTTTCTTCATATCCCTTTACTTAGATGACATGTTCAACAGGGATTGCAAGTGCACATTATATTCGAATTAGTCAAAAATCACCCGCGAAATCCAATTAACAACATTACATCATATTTAAAATTTCTTTTACAATTAGTATTGAATGCTTAGAAAGAATGTAAGGGAATGAAATTTATCTGTTGAAAAATAAATTATACGTTGTCTTACAAAAACAGTATAAATGTATTTCTGTTAGTACTAAGTTGTAAAATACAGAGTGTTTCAAAAAGAATGATACAAAGTTTACGATAATTTAGAGTTAACATTATAAAACAGCATATTCTAAAATAGCTACCCAGATTGTAAACGAAAATTAAAGCTAAACAGTGATTAGCATTGAAGCCAAGTAGATATACGGTGGGGAGAAAAAACAGAATGACTGAAAAATTGTAGGATTAATTTTAATTACAAATGATTTCAGTAATTGCTCTAATAAACAATCACCAACGTAAAGTGCGTCTCACAATCAAGGTGTTGAACTCCAGGACATTTTGTAAAAAAGAAAAAGTAAGTATTTCACACACTTATGAAGCAGTGGTCAAGATTCTTGTTGTATAAGTTCCTCCTTAAATTCAATAGAAATGTCACATAAAAGATGCTTGTCTCAGTTTCTGTAGATTAAGCACAATACATAGCTTTTTAAAACGTTGATAAAATGCTCCCTTGCTCCAGAATGCAAATAACTGTTGTAGATCGTAGGAGACTCATAGCAGCGTGTTAGAAATTTACAAAAAAATTCTTATTCTTTCCAAATGGAATTGACAATACAAAATAAGGACTCATGCATTTTTTTTGGAAACATCTTTTCAATAAAACAATGTTTTCTATGCTTTCAACTATCACAAGCTAGTATTTCTTAAGATTAGCACCCCATTTTCTGAAACCCCTGGCGATGATTAAATATTCAAATTAACATATTGCAAATAATCTGTTGAGCAACCCTAAGCTTAAAACCACTGGGCCATAGACAAACGGACCGATATGTCTGTAGTCCAGTGTTTTGGAATCTAGATGGTTATTATTTATTGAAAATATAGTATAACCATATAAAAATAAGACTGGTTAATACAGCCATAATTATTGCATGTAAAGTACTGTTTCTGAGAAATCATCTAGTGCATAATTTTAATATTATTTATAGAGGGTTCTCGGGCTTAAAGCATCCAAAAGTGAGGGCTTATTATAGCAGAACTACCCAACAGAATGGTATAAACTGGATCTAGTCAGATCGGCCACACGTGCGCGCATTATTCAACAAATGCAGAAGGCACATGTGTTATATTGACCTCATTAGTAAAGATGTGGACGCCTCAGCAAAAGGTGCAGTGCGTACTTTGGTTAACGAAATTTGAATGCAGTCACGCGTGTACCGCGACGTTTTCGAACGGAATGGAATGTTGTTACTGTGGTTTGCCTAATAGATTTATAAGGACTCACAAAATGAATCACGCAATGTCTTCTATCATGAAAACTTAAGGAAAGATTACTTGCCAGTTTGAGATACCAAAGTTTCCGTCTTCTTTAAAGTTCTTTCCCAATGGTGGATAGATTTTGATGTCGGATGATCGGCATTCCATTCTTTTCGAACACTTCGTTGTACTCGCGTGACTGATTTAAATTCTGTTGACCAAAATACGCACTGCACCTTTTGATGTGGTGTCCACATCTTTATTAATAAAGTCAGTGTAACAAGTTTATCGTCTGCGATTGTCGAATGATGCGCGCACGTGTGACCGATTGAACTAGACCCAAAAAAATCGGAGGGGTTTCCAATACGTGGATGAACAGTTTATTACATTCTGATGGGTAGTTCCGTAATAATAAGCTATAAATTTTGGATACATTTAGCCCGGACATCCTGTATATGTCTAATGATTATTTTTCATTACAAAATCTTTTCATACTGTTATCATGATACCTCTCGTCCACCCCAAAGGCTTATACATGACAGACAGCTACAGAAAAAAATTTCATTACCAAAAAATCACATCTATCTGAAAAAGAACTTCCCCTTCATTTCTTATATATATATATATAAAAAATGAAGGGGAATATATATATATATATATTCACATTATCCATTATCCATGCACAGGATGCATTAAATTCTGATTACCACGATTTCTATCATTATGGTCGTTATTCGCAAAATAATTCAGCTACGGCAGACGATCCCATAAAGACGCACTTTTCATAATCAGGAGCAGGTGATTGCATTTATGGGCGATTACGAGGGTGGGGAGAGATCACTTTCTTCACTTCCCCACCCTTTATTTGAACGAGCAGGTGGGAAAAAAGTTGGTAACATTACTTTGTTAATTGTATGCAATATCTGCCATAAGCGGGTTTATTCCAATTTATAAAATAATTACAGTAAAGTTAATGGTGCGAAGCTAAGTTGCATTGTGACTACTTTCTTTAATTGGATTTTTTTGGGGTTGGAGGGGTAATTGTTTCGTGGGAGGTAGGTTTGAATTCATGAAAATGTTTCTGAAGTTACTTCACAGATGTTAGTTTTTAAATGAAGTTTTAATATTATTTTATATGTTTAAGAGAATTTTATTCTTGAATGTTAAAGCAAGAATTACTGGGCTATAAAAATTGTGATTTAAATTAATGTACTGAAAAAAAAATTTTAAGTTAGGCGTGAAATTGTAAGAGAAGTAATTATGAATGGTTCTTAATTTTAGAATGCATCTCGCATTTTAAATATTTTAAGAAAACTTGCAGGTGAAATTGGGAGGTAATTAAGAATTAAATTTTTAATTTAGCTTTCAAACATACAGTGAAGTATTTTTTTATTTGAGCTGTAAAACACTTAATAGAAAATTAACCATTTCTACACGTATAAAAATGAGATACTTTTATAATTATAGTTTCATTAAACTAGTATATTCTAAGAGCAAAACTATTAAATTATAATTTGTTTTTGGTGCTTCATGTATCAAAAAAGAAAGTTTAATATCTTAATGCATTGCGGCAGTTGATAAGTATATTACAAAAAGCAAAAAAAATTTAAACATAAATTACATTGTTGAAAAAGAAAATTAAGAAAACAGTAATTTAGTTTTGTTTACATTTTCTTTCTTAAATATTAACAATGTTAAAGAATAATTCTAAAAAAGATTTGACTAATTATAAGTTTATAAAAATTATCGAATTTTATTCCACCATTAACTATCATTTTGCTGTGAAATAATATAAATATTTATTTCGTTTAGCCCTTTATCTACCGGCGGTACTTATAAGTAACACTGATTTAAAATTACATAGAATAACCATTTTTACGAATACTCTGACGATACTTAGCAGAAATATTCTTTGAAATTCACTTTTCCAAGATATATGGCAGCACGGGTTCTATGATGAGTATTTTAGCGGGGAAGGCAAATAGTTTTAGAGCAGAAATTGCGTTTTCAGATGACGTCGTTTTCAGCGGATTGCTAAGATTGTCATTTTTGTTCAGAAAAAAAAATTAATCTCAAAAGAGAAGTGTCTTATTTTTTTGTATGTTAATGAAGACCTTAGAAAACGATTTGACTATTTATTTTAAAAGAACAGTGTATATAATTAATTTTACAGTTGAATATCTTTAATTAAGTAAGTAGCCCTAATGGATTAAATTTCCCAAAGCTGAGTGTTTTGTTTTTGTATAAAAAAATAATAGCTTCAAAAATAAAAAAGAAGATGTGTGCATAAGAAAATCTTTATCGGATTACTGTTTATCTTATTTAAAAATGTCATACCTCATAAACTTAAAGGGTTTTACTAATATAATATACTATTTTTTTTCAAAATTCTAAAGTAATACCTCAAATAAATGGCTTTTAAACATAATAGCATGGCTAACTTACATTGCCGGTTCCTTCGTAAAAAAGGAAAAATGTGGTATGTGGCGAATATACCTTAAAATTAAAAAATAATGCTTGAAAGTATAGATGCACGTATACACCGAATTTTACGGTACATTATTTCCTATTGTATGTATAACATATACCATTTAACTCATCAGATTGAATAGCAGATAAACATATAAAATTTTGTCTAACTTTAAATGCGAAACATTCAAACACTTCAGTAACAAAAAAATTTAGCTACTTTTCACACATTTATTTAATATACAGTGGACCACAAAAGTGTTCGTACGCTTGCGGTTTTCAATAAAATGTAGTGTTTTCGACTAATAAAAATTAATATATTGTATTTGTAAGTTTTTTATGATATCTGTAACTTTTTTGTTCTTAATGGAATGACGTAATCAATTTTTTTTTAAAAATGGTATTATTATTATTTTTAAAAATTAATAATCAAAAAACTACTAAAAAATTACGCCACAAAAGTCTTTGTACTCTTAAAAAAAATCTCAACATAGCTTTAAATATTGAATTTCTTTCTTGATTAATTTCTTAGTTAAATATCTTTTAGTATTCACAACAACTTCTAAACGTCTTGGTATAAATTTAATCAGTTTTTTGTAATTTCTGCTGTATAATTTGCATGGATAATTTGTAATTATCCATGCTTTTGTGATAATTGTTTTTACTTCATATTGTGTGTTTATATGTCACGTTTTCTTTTTTTTTTAAATCAAATTCTTATCCAAATATGTTCTACTGAGCTAAATAAAGTGATTGAGGAGGTGTTTTCAGAATTTGGGGACAGTTATATAAACACTAGGGGCGTACATTAAAAAATGAAGTCTTCTCCAATTTCCAAATTTTGGGCAGACAATTTAAAATTTCTCTTTAAAATATTTAAATAGAACTCATGATTTACAATACCATAAAAAAAAAAACACCCAATCATCTAATTATGAAGCCGATTTACACCCCCATGTAAGAACACCTCCACCTCCATGCTTCAGCATGGAGGTGAATGAATTTTTGTTCCACATAAATTCATGGGATTAAATTCCTCTTTTTTTCGTATACCAGCTATTATATGCCCATCGAAACCAAAGCTGTTAAATTTTCTGTCATCCCAATCAATTTGCTGTCAATGTTGATTTTTTTTATGGTATTGTGAATCATGAGTTCTATTTAAGTATTTTAAAGTGCAATTCTAAATTACCCACCCAAAATTTGGATATTGGAGACTTCATTTTTTAACAGGATAATGGCGCCAAGCCCACAGCTCTCAATGTACACCACTGGTTTCTTTATAACTGTCTCCAAATTCTGAAAAAACCTCCTCAATCTCTTTATTTAGCTCAGTAGAACATATTTGGTGAGAATCTGATTTTAAAAAAAGAAAACGTGACATATAAACACATAACGTGAAGTAAAAACAATTATCACAGAAGCATGGATAAAAATCGATGCAAAAATTACAAAAAAACTGAATACATCTATACCAAGACGTTTAGAAGTTGTTGTGGATACTAAAAGATATCCTACTAAGTTCTAAATTAAGAAAGAAATACACAATATTTAAAGATATGTTGAAATTTTTGTTAAGTGTACAAAGACTTTTGTGACGCAATTTTTTAGTAGTTTTTTGATTATTAATTTTTAAAAATAATATACCATTTTTAAAAAAATGATTACGTCATTCATTAGCATTAAAAAATTACAATTTCAATATATTAATTTTTATTAGTCGAAACCATTAAATTTTATTGGAAACTGCAAGTGTACGAAAAATCTTGCGGCCCACTGTATCTCACAAATTTCTGCTGAATTTTTAAAGCATTTTAAGGACCCTTTTGGAAACGTTTTAACATGATTTTTATTCGATTGCGGATACCTATTTCTTCTAAAAATAAAACCAACTACGCAATCCAACAGCTTTGAATGTAATTTACCAATTATGAGTTTAAGAAATCCATACATTTTTATTTTAGCTATAAAAAATTCATTTTTACTCTTAAAATTCATATCACAAACATTACTTTTTTTAATCTTTAGATGATAAAAAATCATTATGCTAAAACACAATAACAAATCATTGGTTTGGCAAATAATTGGTAAATAATAATTGGTGATTAATTGGTAATTAACGTCACACTCTGAATCTAAAATTGGAGTCTAAGAAATTGTAATGACATTTTTTTTTTTCATCATTAATACTCATAACATTAAATACATGCATAAAAAGCTTATGCCCATTAATTCCAAATATGGATTAAATTTCAAAGTGTTCCATTCTAATAATGAATTCTATATTAAGTTCCCGTTTTACTGAAATTTAAATTGATCAATAAATTAATTTTAATTCGGTACTAACCTTGAAGTTACTTCTTTACATAATTAAATATGTTAATAGCATTTTTTAAACATAGTTCACAAATGTTTTAGTGCAAGTTCTTAAAAGATAATTTAATTAAAATCGCTTGTGTGTGGTGAATTTTTCTCTATCACTTGATACCAAACTTTTCTTCATGACTTTTAATGAACTTTTTATAAAACAAATTTAACGCATTAGTTTTATTCTGTGAAAAGTTTTCTAAGCTTTTCAATAAGTATTAGAAATAAATGATTCCTAAAAACCCAGTGATAAAAACGTTTTGAAAATTCCATAAAATTCAAAATCCAATTAACTCGTTCGAATTCTGAACGAAATAATCATATTAGATTTCATTCCATTCTTAAAAACATTTCTCATTCATAGTATTTTCTTATTGCCTGTCTTTTGATCACATAAGTCAATTAACAAAATTTCGGTATTAAATTATCATTTTTATTTAGTTTTATAATCCTGAAGTTCATGACATTTTTTATTTTCATTAAAATATTACTATATTTGTTCTCCCTAGCTCTACAATAAGCCAACAATAAAAAATGGTGGATGTTATGTGTTTCTGTAAAGTTCTTATTTAAAGAAAATGAATTGTGATGGGCCTTATAAGGAAAAATCAGAACACCGGCTTCTTTTTAAGACTAGTTATGAATTAAATTAATGCTATTTCTTGCTTTTAAGTTCTCGACATAATAAATATGGAGTATTAAATTAGACCTTTATGCTTTATTTTTTATCCAATTATCTACGGTTATGTGGCATTTAATTCCTTGACTATAAAATACATCTGAAAAAAATTAGAAAAGTTTTCTTTTCTTTTAAAATTCTTAACCGTTTTAAGCAAGTAAAATATTTTCCCATTAAATCTGACATACTGACTTTTCCATTAAACCTCGAAAACTAATCAGTGATTTATGAGATTAAAAATCAGGTGTTTTTTTTTTCAGTGCATCACATTAGCTCACAGTTTTGTTGTATTTTAATACCAAAATATATAATAGGATTTTCAGTTTTTGAAATGTCTTAGTGCCCTTTTGTTAAAATTCACACCTCTAAGCTATTTTCATGTTAAAAGATAGAATAAAGAAAATACCAATACCTTGAAGAAGACATGAATATTTTATAAGCGAAATATTTACATACAAAATTCGAAGCATTAAAAATATTTTATGCGGATTATTTCAGCTAA
The DNA here is from genome assembly GCA_019973955.1 of Trichonephila inaurata madagascariensis. Classification (NCBI taxonomy): domain Eukaryota; kingdom Metazoa; phylum Arthropoda; class Arachnida; order Araneae; family Nephilidae; genus Trichonephila; species Trichonephila inaurata. The sequence continues at coordinate 93,144 of BMAV01007817.1, forward strand.
AGCTGATAATGTGCGTTAACAGCGAGAGCCTTATTTTTAAAAGACTAAGTGTAAAAAGAAATGTTTTTAGGAATCGTAATGGAATTGAAAAGAAATTTATAGAATTAATGTAATGGAAAATTTAGGATTTCTACTGTTGTTCTGAGTACGATAAAATTGCATATGGAGGGTAGATATTAAACATTCCAAATTACTTTTTTTAGTTTTTGATAATTTAATAAATTGTGCTCTCAGCAAATATGCATATTTGGACTTCTTAATGCCTCCCGGCATTACTATATTCAAAAGCGTAATTTTGTTGCTGTAGAAAACGCATCTTTTGAGAGCTGGAGGAGAAAATAAAAGACATTTATTCTATTCCTACTATTAGCTCACTCTCTCCCTATGTATATTTATATATATGTGTGTTTGTGTGTATATGTATATATATAGTCTAATTCTCTACAAACAAAAGATGAACATCCAACAATCAAAATCGAAAGACACATAGACAGTAAGGAAACACACAATGAAGGAGGTTATAGGTAAGTTACCTCTACATTGTAATGGATTTAGATATTCCTATCCATTATTTTGAATGGGATTTTGCTCAGTATTATTAACATAAAGGGAGAAGTGTTGGCTGGCCACAAAATATGTTCAACCCTTCTTATATATATATATATATATATATATATATATATATATATA
>BMAV01007817.1:93933-139952 GCA_019973955.1 Trichonephila inaurata madagascariensis
ATATATATATATATATATATATATATATATATATATATATATATAGAAATATTTTTTTAACTATATTTATCGTAATAATGTATTAATAAGCGATAAAGCTAATATTTAATTAAATCTTAATAACTTTATTAAACAATGTATTGAACATGGATATCCCGCTAACTTTCCTTATAATTATATTTCTAATAGTTCTCAGTGATATACAATTTGTATTAATAACTATTATTGACATTATGTTTTAATACTAGTATTTTTAACTAATTATACAGTTATTCAATAGATGGCGCCACATGTTTAATAAATTAATAATATTATTTAAATTTCTTGTATTCATTTATTTTCCTCAAATATTTATATCAATATATATTTAGGAATTTTAAATGTACATATATATATAAACTTTATATTATTCTACATAATTTTTAACTTTATGCGGTACTGTTTTCCTCTGTTGTAATTGGCGGGAAACATAATCAGTTGATACACTCATGAAGTAAGTCTTACTATTTAACTTCTGCATGGGATTTAAATCTATACTGTGAATACTAGTAGGCTATAATTTTATCGTTATACTTTATTAGTATAGTAATTTTATTTGTAATATTTAAATTTCTTTTAATATTATTCTTTCCTTTCCCTTTGGCTCAGTGGCTTAGGCAAATTACAGGGGTGAAGGTTGGCTAGCCCTAAAACTTGTTTAAACCTGCAAGGCCAGAAGTTTGTTATTGTACTACTGTGCCTAATATTTCCTATCTTGAATAGTTAGGTTCTATAGCTATCGGTGTATATATATTATGGAGTGTGTGTGTGTGTGTGTGTGTGTGTGTGTGTGGTCTAATTCTCTACAAACGAGAGATGAACATCTATCAATCAAAATCGAAAAACACAGAGACAGTAATAAAACCACTCAATGAAGGACACATGAGCAATCGAAATTTTAAAAAAATGCATTCTGCAATATTTTAAACATTACTGACTTAGGATAGCTTATATATAAAAATTAATTGATATAATAGTGGGGTTGAACATGTTTTATGGCTAGCCAACCTTCCCCCTTTATGTTAATAATACTGAGCAAAAACCCATTGAAAATAATGGATAGGAATATCTAAATCCATTACAAGATAGAGGTAACTTACCTAAAAATTGCGCTTAAAAATGCAGAGCCCGCGCTAAATCTGAGTGCAATAAAAATGTTATTTGAAGTTAACTTCTTATGGCAAGGTAGGGAAAATTTTTCGTTACGCGTTACCAGTTACGGTTACGCGATTCACGTAAGGTAGAAATGTATGAATGTAAGTTTCGAATTTCTCCACGTTATCTAAATACAGTTTGAAATAATAATGATAATAATAAATTTGTTAATTATATATAATATTACTTTAAAATAAAACTTAATTTTGTACAATTCAATACATATAAGCGGCACACAACAACTTCAATTCTTCTAAGATCGTAGATGGTTACATTTGACGATCTACCTAAAGTATCTCTCACAGTATGCTGCATATAATTTATAATCGATGGTTTCACAGGTTGGATCCTAGCTGGGCACACTGCTTGGCGACAAAATTTTTGGCACCAAAAATTTTGGCGCTTAAGACCATCAACCCCCAGATTTTCGTTCCGTTTTTTCGTTTTTGAAACACGGGTTTTTGGCGCTATTTGGAGGAAAAAAAATGGTGCCAAAAACAGCAGTGTGCCCAGCTAGGATTTTACTGGCTAGTTCATATGGTGAATATATTCTCTCTCTTTTCCTTTAAAAATAATCAAATCTCAAGTTTAGGTAGCCCATTAAAATAGTCGCAACCGAAAGCATATTGAAAAAGTGATGTATTTCTCAATGTGGTTGCGCAGTCAGAAAACCCTTATGAAAAATCTTGTGATGGAGTACGATATCATAAGATAATACAATGTAATTATATCAGCAACCATTCAAAAAACTCTACTAGTACTCAGAGGCATATTTTCTTTACATTTAAAATGATTGGCATTATAATGAGGTATTATAAAATGTTATAAATTTATTTATCAAGTTATCATCCTTCCAGTGATTATCTCTTAGCATATATTTTACGCTGCAGACATTAAAGGAAATTGAAATGTGCAAAATACTTCAAGCTTCAAAATTTTTTCTTTGAATGCAGCTGCATTAAGCATAAGTGGAGATGTCATACGTTAAGCATAACAGATTCTTCGGACAATCTTCACCAAGAAAATCAAATAAAATCTCGCCAAAATTAACTCATAAACAGTATCAGGTATTAAAAAAATATATCATTATAGTCAAGTAAATAGTAGTTTATAGTTTTAAAGTGGCGAAACGCGTTATGCCGAAGTAATCGCACTGTATCGTAAAATTGTAATGAGCTATTATAAAATGTTATATGTTTGTTTATCCAGTTATCATCCTTCCAGTGATCATCTTTTTGCATACATTTTACGCAGCACACAAAATATCTCAAGCTTCAAAATTTTTTCTTTGAATGCAGCTGCATTAAGCCTAATTGGAGGCGTCATACATTAAGCCTAACAGGTTCTTCGGACAATCTTCGCCAAGAACACCAAATACAATCTCGCCAAAATTAACTCATCATCAGTAGCAGGTATTAAAAAGATATTATTATTGCTTTCCTGTGATGGTCGGAGTAGAATAGTCCCAATGTAAGCTCATGCGTCTAGTAAAGTTGACTAAAATGAGCAGAAGTTCAACCTCTCAGGGCTCTGGCAACCCTCAATTATCACGAGTGCACCTCTGCACTTAGTCATACACGACAACAACAATACATACAAGCCAAAGGACCGTGGGTAGCCTAGTGGTTACAGCACCGGACTCCGGACCGGAAGGCCTGGGTTCGATGCCCGTACCGCCAAATGCCATCTGAGTACACGCGGAGCACGTGCTCGTTAAATCAGTGGGTCCGAAAGTCTTTTGGGCTGAATCACGAGTGCAGGAAACTGGAGAAAATTTCCCTCCAATTCAGTTTCATGCCTAAATTGTGGAGGTGGAGATAGGTGGTGTCGCCATCTATCTTTCCTTCGGGAATTTCTCCGAGCTAAATCGTTCTGTCACCTGTATGGTGCTCAAGGCTAAAAGCCAACGACAGGCGTACTTCTAGCCCATTGCCACGATGAATTTCGTGGGCCTCGATCTGACTATGTCAGACAGGTGGTATGAGCAACAACAACAACAACAGCCAAAAGAAGTTAACTTCTACCGCGTGTTCACACTGATACACACACATCTTTTTTTTATATTATTTGTTTCTCATTGTTTCATTAGATTATAAGATATACTCGTTTTAAATCTTAACTGTTTTCCCAATGAATACAGTCACTTTGTTAACATTTTCACACATTTTTTTTCAGAAATTATTTTGTTTGTTAATTTTTTAAAGATTCAAAAGAGAAACGTTTGTACAATGGATTAATTCTTATTATTATAGTAATTAAACTATATTATTAAGATTTGTTTGTAAATGGTTATTAATTTGCTTGATATTTGTCAAAATATGAAGACTTCAAAGAATTTAAAGACGTTATAAGCTTCAATAAAATACTGGTGCAATATTGTGAATTAAAAATGAAACAATTCTTTTTCAAGAATTTCTTGTAGTTTCTACAAGCCTTAAAAAGCTTTTAAAATCAATTTTCACAAGATTTTATTTTGTTGTAGCAATGACAGAAGTCATTAGCAAATAATTTTACATTGATTCATTTTGGGGGGAAATGAATTCTGCTTTATTTTCTATAAGCAATAAAAAACCAAATGTAGATGAAATTATCAACATTATAATAACGTTAAAGCTTTGTAAATAAAGTTTAAAAATTATCAAAGTGATTTTTAAGTAGAAATTAAGTTCTCTTATCGAAAATTCCATTTTAAAAAATTTTATTTCACTAAATTTTTTTCGTCTGCTGGAGCATATTTTCGAATGTATAACACTGATCTTCTTTAAGACATCATTTTTTATGTTGTAACTCAACCAAATTTTTTGTAGACAAACTTTATTTTATCAAAATAGATATGAAAAAAATTTACTTCAAAAATAATTCTAGTATTTTTAATTCCTGCTTTGTATGCATGTTTTTCATTCAATACTTCTTTTATTATTTCATCGCATTTTTATTCTCTAGCTCTAATTGAATTTGTATTATCTATATAAACAACTTCGATTTTTGCGAACACATTTTTCTTCAGTTCATATTTCCGACAAACTCATTTCTTAAATATTTACTTAGCGTAAACTCGGAAGAAGTCTGATTCTTTTTAGATAAATTTTTTTATGAGTTTGCACTTGCAAATAGCAGGAAAAAGGCAAAAATATTTTTGCATTATTTAGAAAGCTAAAAAAGAATTGACAAGACAAAAATATTTTTTTACTCACTTTATTGAGAATAAAAGTATTTCACAAATCTTGAAATTTATTATTAATGCATTACAAATAAATGTAATATTAGAATAATTTCTATTAACAAAGAAAGAAACTCACATCTTTTGTGCAAGAAAATAGAAATCGAATAAGAAAATAGAATTTGTTTTTAGTACCTCACAAAAAAGCGAATCTCTAACACAATACAAACATCAACATTTATTAATATCAAAAATTATCATTTTTTTCATTTGATCAATTTATGTGCCAAATATAACATTTGCTTCTTTGCTATAAAATATTTATTTTTGAAAATGTTTATAACTCATTGTTTGAAAAATATACCTGTCCCTTAACTTTCTGAATTTTGTAAATGGTTAAACTTTTTTTAAAGTGTTACATTGCATAATTTTTGCATAAAATACGCTTAACATGAAAACGCTTAAGACGAAATATCGGTTAACACGAAATAATACAACGGTCCCGACGAACTACTAGGCATTTTCACACATTTTTTTTCTTTTAACACGAAACGAAAATTGCTTAACAGAAAAAGATTTCTCTTCTGGGAATGAACAAAATACGGAAAACACCAGCCAGAATGGACTGTCCTACTGTACCATCGGAAGAATTCGTCGCATTAGATAATAACAAAATGTGTACAGCCCCTATTGTGGCAGACAAAGACATTTTGGAATTGTCCAAAGCACAAAAAATACCATTGATGTAGATTCCGATGACGAAAATGAAATGAATAATGCAGCTCCTGTTCCCACGTCATCAGAAATGAGGAACATCATGAAAAATATGCGCTGTTATTCAGACGCACATTCCAATGGTTAAATGAAACAAAATGAACTATATCCAACAATTTGTTGACCATTTGATGCCAAAAAATACAATGCGAAGAAAGGTTTCAGATTATTTTTCAAAAACTTAACAAATGTTTTGTTTTTCAAAAAACTTGAAAAGTTTATTAGAGTACATTTTACTTTCAGACATGTGTTTATATGCATGTACTTAACAAAAATCAATGAAACAAAAGCATGCACTAGAGCTTAATGAAATTTAATTCAAAATCTTTATTTTTTTTTTAAAAAAAAACATTTAGAGTTTTGGGGAAATAACTAATAATTTTTTTCTGTATTGTCTTCTTTAACTTCAAACTGTCAACAAATTGTTCGATGTCATCCATTTTTTTAATTCCTTTCACCATTGGAATGTGCGTCTAAACAACCGCTCATACTTTTCATGATATTCCTCGTTGCGGATGTGACGCTGCATCATTTATTTCATTTTCTTCACCGGAATCTGCATCAATGTTATTTTTTGAGCTTTGAACAAACTTCAAAATGTCTGTATACCACAATTGGGGCTGTACACACATTATCATCATCTACTGCAACGAACTCTTTCGATAATACAGTAGGACAGTTTAATATTATAGAAACTTTCTCAAACATTTCATTAAGTGCCGGCTCATTTTCAATATCCTCCTTCTCCACAAGGGAAATATTTTCGTGTTAAGAGAAAAAAATGCAAGAAAATACATAGCAGTTTGTCGGGACCGTTGCATTATTTCATGTTAAACGATATTTCATCTTCAGCGTTTTCGCGTTAAGCGTATTTCACTGAATACATAATAACAGATGATATTGTAAAGCATAAAAAGGAAAAACACAATTAATTCCCTCTGTAGAATAAGAAGTCAAAGATGGATACCAAATATATTGCTTCATATTCAAGCTTAGGACTAAGTAGAGGGGCTAATCTTGCATGTAAGATTTATTATTTTGCATTTACTTAGTACATTAAAGCATTTCTTTGAGAAAAAAAATTTAAAAATATTTGAACTGTAAGTGAATAGAAAGATAAGGTTCAAAAGAGTATATATTAGGTTGGGGAAAAAGAAATCCATTATTTTTTCGGTAGATGGCTGTAGTGTGTGTATCTCGTGAAGTATCAATCAAACAACTTCAAATTTATGCTCGTTGTCAAGATGACATTTCACGCTAAAAAAAATATTTTGCTTTTTTTTTTTGCTTGGTACATTTAGTTGTGAGTTACAAGGTGTTAAAAATGGAAGTCAACAAAGAGAAAATTCGCTTCTTTTTACAGTTTTTCTTTGATAAAGGAGAAAATGCAAGCCAGGTGGCTCAAGTTGCGAATGGTGTTTATGGTGCCAATACTGTAACAACCAATTACGTGCAATTTTGGTTTCGTCGATTCCGTTCAGGTATTTTTGATGTTAAAGATACACCTCACACAGGCATGCCCGTCAGCGAAAATGTCGATAAAATCACAGAAATAATCAAGGTTGGCCAGCATGTTAGTAGTCTTTGCATTGACCAGGAGCTAAAGATTGACCATAAAACAGTTTTAAACTATTTGTGCAAAGTTGGATTCAAAAAGAAGCTCGATGTTTGGATGCCATACCAATTAACACCAAAAACATGAAGCATCAAATTTCCATCTGTGAGGCCTTGGCCAAACGGAATGAAATAGACCCATTTCTTAAACGGATGGTGATTGGGGATAAGAAATTTGTCACATACTACAATATTGTGCTTAAACGATCGTGGTCAAAGTGCGATGAAGCAGCTCAAACGGTGGGCAAACCAGGATTAACAGCCAGGGAGGTTCTACTGTGTATTTGGTGGGACTGGAAAGATATCATTTATTTGGAGTTGCTTCTGCATGGCCAAACACTAAATTCAGATCTCTACTGTCAACAACTGGACCGTTTGAAGATAGCGATTGACCAGAAATGGTCAGAATTGGCCAACAGAAGAGGTGTTGTGTTCCATGAGGACAACGCCATGCCACACACGTCGTCTGTAGTGACTCGCCAGCTTAGTAGGGAAGTTTTAATGCATCCATCATATAGTACGAACCTAGCACCAAGGGATTACCGCCTTTTTCTTGCATTGCAAAACTTCCTGAGTGATAAGAAATTGGGATCAAGAGAAAATTGTTAAAATTGATTACTAGATGTTTTCGCCAATAAGGGTCAAGGCTTCTGTGAGAGAGGCATTATAAAGCTACCTTTAAAGTGACAATAAATTATACAACAAAACGGTATATATTTGACTCAAAGTTGGCTCTTACATCATAAATCCTTACACTCACTCATTCATTTTCTTTAATGTTAGATAAAACAAAATAGAAAACGCTTGATAAAATATTAATTTTCGTTATCTAAAAAATAAGCATAAAAAGCCCAAATCACCGTTCAATAAATCATTCTTATCAGGGTATTTAAAGCTGCAAGAAGTAATAGTACTCATCGAATAAGGCGAAAACAATATTTATTTTTCTGTCATAGATAAAAATGGAAGATATGTTTAATATACTACGCATTATGATTGCTTCTGTACCTTTTTGTTGAGTTATTTTTCATATGAAGTTCTAAATACTAACTTGGTTTTATCTATGTCAAAAATATCAATATAGTTTTTTTTTTTGTATATAAATACAATAATTAAAAAACCACCCATTTCAAACAATTGTTTCAATGATGTCCTCATTCAATTTATTGATTAAATGTAGATGTCTTTCTATTATTGATAAAGGTTGTGAAGTTTCTTTTCAGGTATTGAAAATCAAGGAAACAATTCCTTTCTTTCCGTGAAGAAAAATACTAAATATACTTTTCAGGTTTTTTAATGGGTGGATTACTTTGTTGAAGATTTTTATGTCGAATTTTTTTTTGTTCACAACATTGTGTCAAAATGGTAAGGAAACAATATCTAGCAACCTTATACACCAGTGCTTCTCAAACTTTCAGTATTCGCGGCCCAATTTTCAATCAATATGTTCATCGCGCCCCCCTTACAATAACAATGTATTGAATACAATAATAATAAAATTTCCTGCTAAAATTACAATACAACCTTATTTATAAACAGTACAAATTATCAAAATAAGTTTTAAATTCTGTGTATGTTGCTTTTAAATAATAGATATTTCAAGTAATCTACTTATGTGCAATAGAATAAGTGTAATGTTATTTTTCCTATCTGATTTTTAAATTGAAACTGGCTATAATTTTTTTAAATTAAATTAAATAATTATTCCTTCTATTATCTATTTCTAAAGTCTAATCCTGCATTTCCAACATCCTACCTTTGAGAAAACAGATTTTCTGCCGTGGCTGCTTTAAAGACAAAATATAGATCTCAGCTAAATATAGAAAAACATTGAGAGTGTCGGTATCTAATATTAAACCTATGCTCTGCAAGACATGCCCATTGGAGTGTGAGCAGTAATTATTAAATTTATTCTTGATTTAATTATTAAATTTATTCTTGATTTAATTATTAAGTTTATTCTTGATTTAATATTGATAAATTAATTATCGAATACATTGAACAGTACTGATTCATTTATAATTTTCATAAGTATTATTTTTCATTGAGTCAGAATGTTTATATTTTGTTTGCTTCCTCTCAGTAAATTAACAATTTTTTAAATATTTTTTTTTATTTTCGACTATTAATTATGCTCGCCTCCCCCCCCCCCTTGTAGGGCCATCACGCCCCCTAGGGGGAGCGCCCCACAGTTTGAGAAGCACTGTTATACACTTCTATTGACACGACAGTCCTGGGAGGGGCAAGGCCTTCCCAAGAGCCCTCTTCCATTCCAACCTCCACTTGGCAACAGTTCTCCAATTAGTAACTTTCAAGACTTTAAATCTTCCTCCACATAATCAGCCCATCTCAACTGGGGTTTACCCTTAGTTCTAGGTCCAATAGGTTTGTAATTGAAAATTCTGAACGCCAAGGATGAGGGATCAGATACAGCCCACGAACCTCAAACGACGAATCTTGATGTATTTAGAGGGCATCTGTGCTTCTTTAAATAGCTTGTATAATTCAAAATTATGTCGTTGTCTCCACAATCCATTCTCATTCACAACACTAAAAATGTATCTAAGAACTTAACGGTCAAAGATGACTAGCTATTCAGTCTGTGATTTAGTCAGAGTCCAAGTTTCAGATCCATAGGAAAGTAAGAGTTTGATGATTTTTTTAAATTGTGTAATTTTTGTATGTCTTTTAATTAACTTTGGCTTTAAGAAAGTTCTTAGACCATGAAAGCAGTGATAAGCAGCAATAATACGTCTTTTAATTTCAGTACCAATGTCGTTTAAAATATTAATGTTTGAACACAAATAGGCAAAATTATCAACCACTTCAAAATTCTAATTTTCAGTCTGCAGATAATTAGAACCTACTGGAGTTTTTGTAATTGACATAAATTAGTTTTGTTTTCATTAATAATTAAATGCAACTTTTCAGCCGACTTCTTAAAGGATAGACATGCCTCTAACAAAGTATTTTTTATACGAGCAATGGTTACTATATCATCGGCATAAACAAGGAGTTGTACAGTCTTGGTGAAAATGGTACCCCTAGTATTAATGCCGGGGTTGCCAAGTAATTAATTTTTAATTCCAAATTAAAAAGAAGACAAGCAAAAGCAACACCCTGTCTCACGCTATTTCTGACCTTGAAAAAACTCTTGTGAGGAAACCAGAAAACTTTACACAGAAAACAGTGCAACCTTATACACATTAAGCATTAATAATTTTCTCTCGCATAAGCTAAATTTTTATAATGTTCTTTTTTCATTGTTTTTTTAAAATTCTTCAATGTTTTATTTGAAATTTGATTATCATAGTTTATTTCATATCTGGCGTTGAGATCAATATACGACTTGATATTTCAAGCTTTGAGACATCTCCAGGGCAGCATCTACAAAATTTTAAAATTTTATCAAATTCCTTTTTCTTCTATAAAAATGGAATCTATTCCAATACCAAATGATTTAATTTAATTTTATTTTCATTAATGATGATCTTGAGCAGTGATTTTTGACTGATATGATACAGCATATAGATGAATTATTTAGTAATCATAGATCTTCTGTGGAAAATATGTGGTTAAATTCGCTAAAAAAATTGTTATTTTAAAAATCTCAAAGGGCAAAAAAGCTACTCATCAAAATTAAACTTTTTTTTATTTATCATGTGAAAATATTAATTGAATAATAAGAAACGAATATATATATATAAATGAATACTATAGTAGATATATGGGTGCATGTGCATATAAACAAAACAAAAAAGTATGCGTAACATTATCTTAAATACTATAATAATTATTGACTTATTTCGATTAGTACATGAATTTTCAGGTATCCTCTTTGATTGTTTCATTTAAATTTTTATCATTCTAAAACAAATTGTAATTGTTTCGGAAAAATACTTATTTATAAAAAAAAAAAGTCTATAAAAATTAATTTTCTCTTTTACTTTTCTTTCTTTCTTTTTTTTTATGCCATCATAATTTACGTTCACAACAATTATTTGATAATATTTTAAAGAACACATTTAAACAACTTAGAAATTGAAGGACTTTAAATATTTTATATTACTGAAAAACTTTACTATAACTGTACAGTGAATTATTCGACAGTTTCTTTAATTTTTAGACACTTTTAGGTGACTATATGAATTTTCTCAACTTTTCCCACATTCCATGTGCAATACAATGTCACGGAAGAACTTTATATATGCAGAAACTGCGATGTTTGTATAGAATGATATTCTGTTGAATCAAGACTAAAATCAATAACAAATAGTCAATGAAAATTTCAAATATACCTATATACATAAGAAAATTCGAAAAGTACTACGGTTCTCAAATCTTTCAGATTTAAGAACTCTTGGACTTAATTATTCAACCAAAGTAAAGATTTTTACTGTCAAACGTTTCCATTTGTTTTCCATTATTTAACATTGCTCATTTTGCCATTATTGTTTCAAATATATTTGGCAATATCATCACTATAAATAAACGGTATAATTAAAGTATTTCTTTTTAAAAAAAGAGAACGAAACATTACAGACATTATAAATAACAATTTTATGTTAGTGCAAAATGTATGTAGAAAATGTATATGTATAAATTTTAAATGAATATTTTTCCAACAAATAAATGAAGTTTGAAAATGTAATTTTAGACTTCAGAACATTTCATTTTCTTTCTTTATCTTAGATTATTAAGAATGACTTTGGAGGTATATATATATATATAAATTACCTTATTTTTTTCTGAAATGTCCTCCATCTAAATGAGAAAAACCATTCCATTGAAAATTTAGTCTTTTTTTAATCAAGGAACTTTATTATATTTTCAATTGATCTTTTTATTTAAGATGTAAATTGACGTTTTATGGTAACATTTGTGATGTCTCTTTCAATTTTTATTTTTTTATATATATAATATCTTTTTTTCATGCTGAATTTAAATTGCTGTATGCATATTTAAAAAGGAAAACATTATTCTGATAAAAATCTACGTATTAGAGTGAAAAACAGGTAGAATATTTCTAAATTTAATTACAGTGGAATTATTTTTCTAGATACATCAATTTTTATAACTTAAAATATATATTTAATACTAAATCATTTTACAACTCTTCATTTTAGTTTATAAAAACAGTTTCAGTCAAAATGAAATTACTTTATCAACTACACTTTTTTCATGCAGATATAATGGCAAAAGATCGACTTAAATAATCAAAACAATCATGGCAACGGTTTGTTACGTAAGCAATTGACTTTGCCTATCATACATCCTATTATGTTTACCTTTTTTCGGTCTAAAAATTTAACTTTATATTTATAAAAATAACTACACAAAATGACTTCTGAAAGAAATGAAAAATCTTGATGGTAAAGAGTACAGTTATACATATAAACAACATTCTGAGTAAAATATTTAATTTTAAATTTTTGTCTCAAATATTTCAAAATAAATATTGAAAGCTTCCTGCCTTATTTTAATAATAAATCAATTCGTTAAAAAAAAGCCATTGAAATAAATTTGTCTTACAAACGTTTCCAATAAAGGTATAACTTTTCTTGAATCGGAGAAATTAGACAAATTTTAACGAATTCATTATTTTTTTTTAGTTGGAAAATATATTAAGTAAAGTATAGCATAATCACCTCATATTTTTATAATAGAAATCTTAATTAAAGAAAATTAATTGAGCAAAAATAAATTTTATTTGATGCAGGTTGTGCTAATTTATACCTCAAGTTAATCCTTCTGGTAATTCAAAATGCAGCACTAAGGAGAACAAAAAATATCGAAGCTAAACTTATTATAAAGGTGAAATGATTAAAAATACAACCTTCTGAATTCTGTAATAAATGTTGCCGCTACAGCTGGCAACAATTGCTGCCACTCCCCTCGGTATTTAATGATAAAGGCCCTTGATATATTGATGAGATATGAAATCCATGTAGCCTCCACACATTGGCTGAGTTGATTTGATGTAGTAGTGGGTGGTATGTACCGTTTTATTAGTTCTCCAATCACTCATTTGATGTGTTCAATAGGCAATCGAACAAAAGGCCAAGGCAAATAAAAATGCAATCTGGTGAACAGATATGATTTGAGCATTGTGTACCACGTATAGTCCCACATTATCTTTTTGCAATGTGGCCGAAAATAAGCTATAAAGATAAAGAAGGACAACAGACTATAAAACGTCAGAAACAAAGCGCCGGCTTTTCATGTACATGCAATGCGTACTAAGAAGATAAGAAAGTTGAACTCAATGCTACCCTCAATCATAACTGTGGATGCAGGACCAATACCATGCTTTATAATGCACCAATTAAACAACCTCTCTCCATGGTGACTCCAGACTTTATTCTATCTGTTGGGGTGTTACAATCATAAACGTGATTCTTCTGTAAAGAAAATGCTATGCTATTCGTGCCCATGACCCGTTCAATTCCCATTGTAAACACAACTCTTGTGGTTCTGTGGCAAGGGAAGTGATAATGGTACATATTCCATTGTACTGCAAATGACATTGAATGGTATGCGTCAACGCCTATCGTTCCTCAATAGACAGTATTTATTGAAATGTGGATTATGATGTGCCAGAGCGATTTATCTTTGTTATACTCAAAATAAGTCTCTCATCACATGTAGTAGTACGACAAAGATTATATCTAAATGGGGATCATTGATTACTCGTTCTCTCTTGAATACAACGATTTCAGAAACGCATAACCGTTGCTCGGTTAATTCCGACATGATCATGGATTTCTGGGGAGAATAATCCGTATTTTCTTTTTCGTATGTTCCCCGACTGAACTCAGAAACGTTTTCGAATGACGCTTGTATTTTTTTCGGGCCATTCTGGAGCTTCTAAAAAAAATAACCTCTAGAAAAAGAAATTCCATTACTTCAAAACGGTAATCTGTTCTTCTTTTATATAGCACTTTTGATATCGCTATTAACCCCCATGCTGTACATTCTTTCTGAAATGCTAATTGTTTTCACATTCCATCAGGGTAAGCTCCCAGTGAAAACTTCACACGATTTCTTCATAGTGTTGCATTTTGTATTGCTAGCTGTGCGTTTATGAATTTATATGCCATTTTAACATGTCTTAATTCAGTATTTCACAAACTTACAATATTTTCAACTCAATTTTCAGTCATAATTTTCACCACGCCCCCCTTATACTAGAACTAAGTATTGAATGCAATAATAATGTACTTCGACGCGCTAAAGCTACAATGGCATTTTAACTATAAACTGCACAAATTATCAAGATAAGTATTATATTTTGTATATGACAAGTCCATGGCAGTCACTAGTAATTACTAAACTTGTGTTAAGTTTAGTATTGATATATTAATCATGAAATACACTTTTTACCGTAATACTTTTGCCGTTTATAAGTATCTTATATCGGTGTGAATATGTATTTTACTTTTCATTATGTCAGAATGTATTTTGTTTCGCTTCCTTTCAGTAAATTGATAATTATTTTAAATCTTTTATTTTCGGCATGTTCGCCTCCCTTCACGTAGGGCTATCACGCCTCCCTAGGGGAGGTGCCCCATAGTTTGAGAAACGATGTCTTAATTTTTTTTTGAAAAAAAAACATGAAGTTAAAAATACTTTAGTAATTGTTCCATTACCTATCAGGCACACTACTCTTGAGTTTTTCCCAAATTCTTTATTATATATATAACAGTTCTAAGCTTATCCGTCAAAAAAAATTAAATACGTGGTTTTTCAAGTTCGAAACTTCAGCTTCATTAAACAAGTGAAGATATTTCTTTCTCTTAGCTTCAATTCGCCGTGATTCAGCCTTCAGAAAAAAAAGTTATAGTCTACACTTGTTCAAATAAAACACAACAAAATATTTTCTGTGATGATTTGAGTGTACGAAGCATGAAAAAAAAACGGAAAGGGAAAGCAATCAAGTAAACATTTTGGTAAACAAGGAAGTTCTATTCCTTCTCACTGTAGCTCTTTATTCAATTTTACATAATTTACTCTTTAGACCTAATTTAAAACTGTAATTCAAGGTTAAAGCTGAGAAATAGATAAATTTCAAAAAAGAAATGGGTAAATTTCAATAGAGAAATTTCACTCGACTTAATGTAAAAGTCTTCTAAAATTTTAGGGTATCAGTCATCTGTGGGTTTCTTTTAAAACAGTTTCAGCTATGAAAAAAATATGGGTATAAATATATGAACATCTGGTTTTATACATTATATATATATATAACGTATTATTGGCTATTGATAATACTTTCTTGCAATTAACTATTGATTTATGATCATTTGGCCCAGAGTAGAAAATTTTGGATGGATGAGAAATCATCTTGTTGAAAGTAATCCGGTTTATTGTACATTAAATACACAGAAACATAGAAATGGACGACACAAAACACAAAAAAGAGGCCTCATCCAGAGTATCCCGGGCTTTTTTTATCGAGCGGCAAACATAAGTTACAAACTCATGACTTCGGTGGATAGAGCTTTTTTATTGGTGGAAAGATATCATTCGATAGATTCCCGTTTGGCGGGTAGCTAATAATTATTTACACGTGAGTCCTGAAGGCCAGGATCATTACAAATTAAAAAGTTGTGTAGAGAAATTAAAGGGATGAATATATATATATATATATATATATATATATATACAGGGTGCATCAGTACAATGGTTAGAAACTTTCCGGGCAGATAGAGTACGTCTAGAAAACTGGAAATCACATAGCAATGCATGGTCTTTTCTAGCACGGCAGTGACGACACAAGAAAAGCAGGGCACGAATAAGAGGAAAAAACGTGTTTATTATGTTGCGAAGTCTTTGGCTGGTGTATACGATAAATGGCGCTACGTAAACCGAAGCATTGGTGATCCAATGCATTGGCCCACTCAATCACCAGATCTAATTTGCCTTCATTACTTCTTATGGGGGTTCGTCTCGTCACTGGTATAAGAAACTCATGGCAGCTGTTAGGGAAGTCTGGGACACACCCGGTATTTTCGCTTACGTTCGATCTTCAACGCGTCGGAGATGTGAGGCCTGCAACAGACCCTGGCGTCATAATTTCGAGCACCTACTCTGATGACCCTAGTCTCTTTAAAGTTCTCTTTTCATATTTTTTTGCTGTATAAAGGATGTAGTTAAATATGATTTCTCCTCTTATTCGTGTCTTGTCTTGTGTTTTGTGTCGTCAGTACCGATCCAGGAAAGCGTTTCTGACCATGCCATCGTCTAAGTCCTAATATGTCGATCTGTCCTAAATATTTGTAACCGTTGTACTGATACACCCTGTATACTTGAAAAGTCTTTGTTTTAAAGTCTACGTTTTGAAGTCTTCTTGAGAAAAGTAAAAGATACTTATTTTGCTTGTCTAAAGGTAACTTATCTTGCATAATAAAGGACTACAATATATTGAAGAAAAATTAAATTGACTAATATGAAAAGATCGAAGACTTATAACAAATACAAGATCACATATAAAGTCTGCTGGGTGGCATGGTTGGTTTGTCGCTGGTCTTCTGTACCCAAGGTTGCGGGTTCAACCCCGGCCCAATTCGATGGGTTTTCATGATGCAGAAAATCGACAGCGGCCATGTCGTATGATTATACGGCATGTAAAAGATCCCTAGAGGGATGCCCTAGGCAAAATTAAATCCAAGTACAGGTTCGGATCGTCAGAGCTCATGCCCCCCCCCTCTAGGGAGGAAATTGGGCGTCAAAATTACTTGCGGCAATTGGTATCCGCCTACATGGCACCGCACTAAAAAGAGATACCTGCTTTCGGTGAATGTACTAGGTAGATTGATGAACTCTGTTCATAATATACCATTAAAAATAAAAGAAAAGTTCATATATAAATGCAGTCGTAAATGTTCAAAATGGAAATATGAAATATTTTCTGAAAGAAAGGCAACAAATTTAGTTTTGTCTCAGCTTTATTCATAGATATTTCAAAAATGTCAAATTACTCAGAATTTTTTTTAAAAAAAAAATTTGTTTTCCTATATAAATTTTTACTCGTGAAAAAAGAAATAAAAATTATTTAAATAAAGAAATAATTTTTTTTATTCTCTTAAAATGTAGGTATAAAAACAGTCTTTCTGAACAAACATCATACTCAGTTTAAAAACATTCGTTTATTGCTTGTAGAAGCATTCGAAAATTCTACTAGCGTGTATTCGAATTCAGTTTATTTGAATGCATTGTTCACTTACTTTCTAAATCTTTTAATTCCTAAAAACCGAAATGTTAAAAGTAATGTGTGTCTCTGTTTTTCCTGTGGAAAGAACTTTAAAGAAGGTTTACGAATACCTCACCACCACTGCCCTCCTCCTCAAGAAAACAGCATTTTTTTTTCTTCCAGTCTCAACTTCTCAGCTCTAAACATGATATAAAAAGACTAGGCAAAAACGTTAAAACTATTCGGAACTTTACTTTTATAAACAGACTTTTTTTTTATTATTTAGGTACTTTTTTCGTTCTAAAAGCCATTTCGTTTTATTGAGTGCGGTAAATATTATAATTCCGCAGAGTTCACTTCATGCATAAGTGGAAGGGGGCTTGAATGATATTATTTTTACTTGTGTTCTATTATGTTGTTAAAAGTAGAATTTTAAGAGAGTACGTTTAAGGATTGTAATGTATGCCAAGAAAAAGGAAAGTTTTTCGAAAGAGGTATTTACAAAAGAGTAGAGCTCCTGCAAAGGGCTTTTTTTTCTTGTAGAACTTTTTGAAGTTGTATAATTCTAACTTTAACAACCGCAAGAGTACTTGAATTAACCATTCGTATACCTAAAATGTTCTGAATGTTAGAGAGTATTTTTTTTTCTTTTCATTTAATGTTTTAGGGAGAATTTCAAAATAAATAAAATATATATATATAAACAGTATTTTGAAATTTATTTCATAAAATTTGGATTTTCGTCAATAATGAAACACTTTTAAGAAACTATATGATGTTCTGATTCAGAAGTTCGTTGTTATTTTCCAAAATATTATTTTAAAATATAATTTCAGCGTAATGAAACCTTTATAAGTTATTTCAGGGGACCAATAAATAAAATATAAAGGTTTCGTTTGCTTAACTGTGTTATTTTTCTTGCTGTTATACTAGTGGAGGAAATCTAACTCTTACATTTTTTTTCTTTGACAATTGATTTTATTTAAAATGTAAAACATTTTTTGCATAAATAAAATGAACTTTATTATTATTTATTTATTTATTAGTTAGTTAGTCATTTGTATATGTATTAGTATTTTAATAATAATATAATTCTTATTTGCCAAACATTATTATTTAGCAGACCATTTTTTTGTAATTTATTTATTGCTAGTGTAAAATGTTTTCTGACAATAGAATAGAATATCAGTTAGATAATGTGCTGTAATTAAAATGTTGGTTTGGAAGATATTCTGAATTAATATTTGTCTCATATTTACCACTAATTCCACCTAACTGGCTCACATTCTCTAATAATAAATTTACATAATCATTGGGGAAAAAATATTTGATTTCTTTGGAAAATATCCTTATTTTTATTTGTCTGTTGATTCTTAAGTATATATCAACAACCTATTAAGTTAGTAAAAAATATAGTGTAGTTGTAATATAAATCTTAATTATGCATGAAATCTCTTAACAACTTAATTATATAATTAAGTTGTGTGTATAATCACTCCAGGTTTTATTTTACAATTCTAAAAATAGTTCTTATTTTTTTTAAAATATTCATTATAAAAATTAAACTAATTAAATTGAGTATTGAATATAAAAATGTTTTTGTACTTTTCAATAAGAACAATTTTGCATCAATTTAGGGTTAAAATTTCGACCAATTATATATAAAAAAAAGTAATTATGTTAAGACTATCTTTTTTGAATAAAATAATCAAAAATATATGCTAACTAACTGAATCGGCGACCACTGTATTGCAGTTCTTTAAATAAAATTCATATGGCTTTGTCTTCCTATCCAACTACTATAGATTGACTGGTATACACGACAGACTTCATAATTTTTAACCTCAATTAAATTACAAGGATGCCACCTAAGTAGGCACCTCACTCTCCAAACTTCTACATTAATTAAAGTGAGGACTTTGAACATGCGTCAGCTGCGCAATACTACAAATCAGCAAAACATCCTCCAGTAATTAGTCATATAATACCTTCTAAAACCGGTATTAATAGCTAAAGCCAGTGTTTCTCAAACTGTGGGGTGCGCCCCCTTGGGGGGGGCGTGATAACTCTACGAGGGGGCACGAGCATATTGAAAAGTCGATATTTACACTGATATAATACACTTTTAAATGTAACAGTACTGTACAATGTATTTTATCATTAATTCAACAATACTAAATTAAGAACAAGTTTTATAATTATCAGTGATTTCATGAGCTTGTATTAACACTTATCTTGATAATTTGTACTGTTTATAATTAATTCCTTGACTGCCGATTAAAGGTTAGCGATTCACTCCCCAGTGCCACCATTTTCTTCATACATGCGCGTATTTTGACGGGGTTTCTTGGAACGGGGGGGAGGAATATATATGTAAATATATAAGCAAATCCTCTGAAATAAGTAAATGCATTGCAAACATCGTCAAGTTCCGTTTATTGCATTCCAAAGGCTTCGGAATAATTTTAAGGATAGCAGTGCACGAAAAAAAATCGTACTTTGGAACGACGTATATATACGTCCAGAAAATAGATGCTTTGGCTGTGAGAGACGTTTATATATGTCGGTGGACCATAAGAGGCTAAAGTCGAATTGTAGTTATAGCTTCAAAGTATAGTATTAATGAATTCAATTTATTATTATTGTATGGAGGGGGGCGCGATAAAAATTATGATTGAATATTGGGTCGCGAATATTGAAAGTTTGAGAAGCACTGGCTAAAGTTTTTCTTAAGAAGAAAAATAAACATATCTATAGTGATGCCAAGACTGAAACCAATGACTTTATACAGCAACATTGACCATGACCATTAGGCTACCGTGGTATTGACTACTATTGAATATTATGAAACGGATTTTTCAACCTTTATGTTTTGATCATATATAATAATACCCCGAACGTACGCAATAGGTGGGACTGGTTGATACCCGCGTAATTCGGGGTATAATTTCGCATATAAATACTTATAAACTATTTTTAGTTTTGGTGGGAGATGAAAAAAATGTTATATAAATTCTTAGATACCACAAATAAAAAATCGTTAACTGAAGTTATTTTGATGTAGAAGGTTTCATAAAATCTAACAACTAGTCTGTGAGTGACTTCCCTTTGAAGTCGTTTTCTCACCATCCTGTCTATCTAAAGGTGTTGGAGGAAACAAAGCATAACCAGAAACTTCCACAATAATGCTAATTTATTATTATTCAAGCACACTAATCAACCACAAGAGGAAGCACTAGGAGTGATATAAAGAAAACAATAACAATATCTCCTAAGTGAATGAACGCAAGTAAACAACTCAAATTAACCTAATCAATCAGACTATAAATTCCCAATCCACTAAATTAGTATAGTGGCAAACTCCGTTCTTAACTCACGTTGTGTAATTCAATTAAATCTCACCTTAGTAACGCTGCAACAGATTCTACGCTCCTCCTTCTTTACAATTACCAAACTCTGACTTTATATACTCCAACTAATCTGCGTATCTAGGTTTCTTCTTGAGAGGGATGGCTGTGAATTAAACGCGAATGCTAGCCCAAAGATTCCCCAAGAGGATTAGTGAGACGGTCGCTTTAAGACCCGTCACAAGTCTACCGGCTCAAAAAAAAAATATCCAGAAAAATCTTCTCGTAGCATACTAATATTTTTTTATTCCTTGTTTTGTTAAAACAAAATACGCTCTTCATTGAACTATGTATAAAATTTGTAACCATTTTTAATTAAACTGAGGGCTTCTGTCAAATTACCAACCATCATTCGATCTTCCCATTGAACTTGGAGGAGGGGGGTATAAGCAATCAAACTCTTCAATGTATTGCTCTTACTTATGCCTTTCTATGAGTTCATTAATTGTCCAATTAATGAACGTATTGTGGGTATTCAGCAGGTCTTGATAGTTATCACTATCCACTTCTGAATTTATTTACCTGGCAAAATCAACAGCTTCAATCATTACTAATTTCATCAGACTCTGGCAAATGAATCTGCTTGAGTTTTAATGATGCAAAAAAAAAATTAGACGAGATTTGAAATTCCCGTAACTCCGAATTTGTGTGAGTCGACGTATTACATTATATGTCTAGGAAAATTAAAGCCGGCTCATTAATTTATATGTTACTTTTCCCCTCTCAATACGCGAATAATTATTTATACCTATTAAGAAAAAAATAGAAAAATATATTTGTTTTGTTTCTTTTTCAGTGGCTAACCCACCGGATGATGAAGACACAACACCTTCAAAAGATGAGGATTCTCAAAATTCACCAGGGGCAGGTAGGAATTTTAAGAATTGTTATTAGAATTTATTAACTAAGCTATCTCAAAAATTATAAGTTTTATAGCTATTTTGAGCATCAACAATTTTCGGTTTGAATCAGTATTTGGACAATTAACCAAATAATTTGGTTTTAAGAAAATTTATGACATTTTGAAAATTTTAAAGGAAAAATAATTTGTAATGTTATATGTAAATGAATGAATACCGAAAAATATGTGAAAGATAATTTTTACGATTTTAAATAATTAATCTTTACGATTATATTTGTCTACGGTTCCAGTTAACACGTGTATGCGAGTATCAGTATTTTAAGTACTTGTTAAGAGCATCTATCTGCCTTATATATATTCTTAACTATGTTCAAACACAATTATAATAAACTTCTTCTAAATAAATTTAACATTGTACATTCAACATTTGAATAAATCAATTCATTTTGAATATATAAATAAATTCAACAAATCTTCTTTAATTTTAATTGAAATTCTACCCTAATTCAAAATATTTTTTTATTTACAATTAAAAACACACATTGGTATTATAATATTTTAATTTAATTAATAAAAAGATTTAAAATTATTAGATAGTTCCCAAATCAAGATTTATTTCCAAAAATTATCATTTTCTTTTGAAGATGTTCCAGTTCATTTTTAAATAAAACGTATTCGCATATTATAACAATTTGAGGTCATAATTTGTAATGACTTAGCTAGATAACTCTACAAATACGCTAAGAAAATTCAAATAACCTACTGAAATATATACCAAAATACAATAGTTACACTTTCCATTACAATGTGTAAAGGTACCTGCGTTGCAAATAACATTCGTTTGTAGCATATCGGCCACTGGGAAAAGAAATTTGAAACTAAAGAACAATTAAATTTTTAAAATAACTTAAAGCAAATGAATATAATGTTTTTCAATAAATTGTTAGCAGACAGTAATTTGCTCTATAGTCAATCTGTAATTATTTCACATATTTTTCGATATGACTTATATAATAAATTGGTTTTTTATTTTATTTCGTATGAGATTGCGTTATTAATTACAGCTCTCTATTGCTGTTGAAATCACGGAAAATTTACGACCAAATCAAGACATGCAAGAATTTTTTTCTGCTGTTCAAACTTAGTACGTCATCAAGATTTGTAAAGAGTTTTCAATGACTGATTGATTTAATAGTAAAAATTATATATGCATTTTTTTTTCTATTTTTCCTCCTCATATAAAAATATTTCGTTATTTTCATCTGCTTTAAAAATATGGCTTAATAGCAACAGTAACTTTAAATATATATGGCTTTCATATATCTGTGTCGTGTAGTTGGTTTGTAGCTGACCTTGCAAGCCCAAGGTTGCGGATTCGATCCCGGTCCAAGTCGGTGGATTTTCATGATGCAAAAAATCGACAGCGTTCATGTCTTTTGATTATATAGCATGTTAAAGATCCCCAGAGTGCCCTTTTGGCTAGGGCACTCTTGGCAAAATTAAATGCCTAGCATCATTTCACATATCGTCAGAGCTCAAGTAACTCCCTCTGGGGAGGAAACTGGGTGGGGAGGAAACTGGGCGTTAAAATTACATTGCGGCGATTGCTATTCCTATATGGTGCCGCACTTAAAAGTGATACCAATTGCGGAGAATGTACTAGGTCTGCATTAGTGAATACCAATCCACAACCACATTGGGGGGAAAATACACATATAGTGTTTGAAATAGTAGAATAAAAGTTTGTTGTTACTTATGACTCAAGCGTAATATTCATCATACTCTTAGATAGAATAATTCTTTCATTTAAAAAAAAATAAACAAGTAATATAAAAAAAAATTTTAAGTCAATTCCTACTTAGATCAACAAAGAAAAATTTTATTTTAGCTACTTTTTATTAAATAGTTACAATTAATATGAATATGTATATACATAGGACAGAATTACAACATTAAGTAGTAATTAATTTTTATTAATTATCGTTTAAGTATCGTATTGTCATCCAAAACAATCGTGTGTATAAATTTCTGTTCAACTGAATCCTTAACACGTGGGAAAAAAAACAAACCTTTTCGAGTTTTGACACAAGTCGCCAAAAATGATGCCAACGTGGTTGTATTTGTAATTTTTTAAATAATTAGTTTTAATCAATTAATTTTTATTAATTATTATTATATTATTGTATTGTCATCCAAAATAATCCTGTATATAAAATTTCAGCTCAATGGAGCGCTTTAAAATGTATTTTATTAAAGATTGAAAATTCCACCAAGATAAAGAAATAAATATATAAATAAATATATAGAGAGAGATTGTGAGCTAATAGTAGGAATTGAAAAAATTATCTCGTAGAATAGGTATCGTCTGTTTTTTTCCCTCTGATTACGAAGATCAAAAATTAGTATTATTTCTTTTCTTAAAAAATAATAAATATTGTCACAATTTAATGACACGTATGAAAAGAGCTCAATTTTTTGCCTTTAACTCAGTGACTTGCAAACAATTTGCTGCGTTTCATAAAAAGGAAAAACTATATTGGTCATTATTCTTTTGGGGTAAAAATTTAAAAGTGCTTGCTTTTTGCCGTAAAAAAATGTCTCTAAAATATTATTATTAATATCGACATTGTGGAATTCCTTTTTAGATAGAACTAATATTAAATAAACTTGAATTATTATACATAATTTACCAGATAATGGAATTTTTCTCTCTGCGTAATATTATTGAAAGGTAATTCTAAACAGCGTGTCATCTAGTTTGAAAAAAGGGAAAAAATATCCTGAAAAACAATATAAATTTAACTTTAAATTATTTTTCAAACTAAAATTGAAAGGAAGTTCCTTGCCATTTTTGAATTAGAAAATACGTTAAAAGGTGCAGTCAGATATTATTTCAAATGTCTGGTACAATTTATAATCTTGGAAAAAGCTATATTCACAAATAAATCTTCCGATAAATTGTAATATAAAACATCATTTTGAAAAATATATTCATATCTTTAGTTTTATTTTAAATGTTTCCAATTGTCATAAACATTGTTAATACAAAGCAAAGTATAAATCTCTCTAACTGTAGTATCAGTTGCATTGTCTTTATAAACTGTTTCTGACATTTTAAAATAATTACTTGCTTCCAATTCCAAAAAAAGCAACCACATTTACTAATTGGAGAGATTCTTTGTAAGAAAATATTTAAACAATACATTCGAACAAAGAAATAAAAATTCAAAATTCTTCAAAATTTATGTGAGATACTTTAGCTTATTGCATTTCTAGTGTTGTACTTACATATTTTATTTCTAAACTATTATTAATTCAAGAGCAAATAGCTTTTGATTTACTTGAGTGCCGAAATAAATACTTGAATGAAAATGCATTTTTCAGAAAAATGTGACAGTGAAATGATAAAAATACGCGTGTAGTACTTTTAATCGTAAGGAAAACTCCGCGCTTATTTTTCAATTGTAAGTGTAAGTTCTTTGAAGTTATTGGTAGTTGTTTTTAATGCATTAAAATAAATACTTTACAATGTAAAAAAGATTTTGAAGAAGTAATAATTTGTAATATGTATATTTGAAATAACCAAGTATTAATGTTGAGTTAAAAATATATTAATATAAAATTAATCAAATTAATAGTTTAAAATAATACTAATCATTTATTAAAACAGGAATATATCCTTGCTTCCTTATCTGATTTTTATAGAAGTTTGCTTTTCTATTATTTGAATTAGTTGAATAATTTTTAATCAATATAATCAACAAATAAGAATTATAATTAGACAGCATAAAAGCCTTTTAAGCCATTTAATAATGTTTAATCAGGGTTTTTTTTAATATAAATGTGTTAATTTTCTTTTAATCTTATAAAAGCATGCTAAAAATATAAAAGGGTCTATTTGGTTTTCCTTTTTCAATATCCATTCTAAATAAATATAAAGGGACAATATATTATAGAAAAAGATTAATACTGAATACTTTAAAATGCTTTTCAAATGTAATATCTGATTTGAAATTCTCTTGTAATTCAAAAAGCATCATAGTAAAAAAAATGTATGATTGAATAAAAGCTAAAAGATAAAAACATATTTATTTTCATTAAAAACAAGATACTTATATTGAAGACTACTTTACCCCAAATTTAGTTTGTTTAATCGAACATCTAATATAAATTAAATTAATTGGGTTTATACTATATCTTAAAACACAATTTAATGCTAATTGCTTTTCATTATTATTGATGATGCTGATACCGCTAAAAATGCAATTATTTTGAGAGACGAGGTTGTTATTAACTTTACTAAAGAATTTTTAAGTACTTCGTTCATTTAAAATGCATTTGTACTCGTTTATATTCAGTTTATACCGTATCAATTACTCTTATAATGAACAGTTTTTATGGAAATTACTTTAACTGAAATTCCAGAACACGTATCAACTAATTATTTTATGAAATAATTTAAAGTAATTGCATTTTTTTAAAAAAACAATTGAAAAATAGCTGATCAGAAATGAATTTGATCTCTCATGGTACTGTCCCAAATTTAAATTCAACAAATTATTAATTGAAACATTGTAATTTTAATAAAAATTTCCATTTTTTTCAACTTTGAAATGAAGTTAATCAGAATTAATAATTTATGAATACGGAATTATTTGTTAAGGTATCTGCCTATGTTTCTAAAGAATAATTAATTGAAATTCAAATATATATATATTGCCATTTTGTGAAGGGAAAAAATTCAACAACCAGAAAGAAAAATATTTGATAAGATAAATAACGAGGAAGAGACTATGCTATAAAAGCAGTGAATTTCAAATATCTGATGCTAAGCATTATTTTAGTAAAATAAGAATCAAAACTTCACATGCCTTTTTAAATATTTGTTAAGATAAATAACGAGGAAGACTATGCTATAAAAGTGGCGAATTTTAAATATCTGATATTAAGCATTATTTTAGTAAAATAAGAATCAAAATTTTAAATGCCTTTTTAAATATTTGATAAGATAAATTTCGAGGAAGACTATGCTGTAAAAGTGGTGAATTCTAAATATCTGATACTAAGCATTATTTTAGTAAAATAAGGATCAAAACTTTAAAGGCCTTTTATGGATAAAAGGTCATTTTTTTCAATTATATTACTTCAGTTATATATCTCAAAAAGTTGTGAATGTATTTCTTTTGTATTTTGTATGCATGCTGTTTAACGCATGATAAAAGCATTGAATTAAGAATTTAGTTCTAAAAATAATAGTTTTTTTAATGGTTTATTGTTACGAACACCATGCATTTTTATAAAGTTTTCTACAAAAAAATGTGCAGTGATGCAAAATTTTAGAAAAATTGTAAAAGTATATTATGTATTAGTTTATTGCCTTCATGATTGTGTAAAATATGTTGTATAAAAAATAATTTGAAAATATACCTTTGAATTCTTCGAATATATGTAGAGAGTTTTGACTTTCGGTATAATTTTCATCAAATTTTACCAAAAAATATTTCCTCATTGGTGTTTTTGATTGATTTAATTCATAAGCATACCAACAAAATAACATAAAATTACTAATCACATAGCATTTTAAAAAACTTGTTTCCGTATGTAGGCAGACACCTTAAGTATAAGTCAAAACATTTAATCCCCTTTAAGCTTAAATAATACATCATTTTTTTTCCTGGATTAATTTTGATATGCGAAATAATATTTATAATGTTAAAAAATCGTTAAGTAAACATTAGTTCCACAATCCTCCTTGAATTTTTTAACTAAATATGTATTTTCTGATTAATTTTGTCAAATAATTTATCTCACGTGATCTTTCATTCAGTAAAATTAATGGCAAGATTAGCAATTTATTTTTATAACTTTAACTAATCAATATAATTTTATTTAGTAAATTATTTAGTTATTTGTTATTTTTAAGGATCTAAATAATTTATACATTACACATGAAAAGAGCATTTTTGCATAAATTAGGAGATTTTTAAATAAAAAAAAAATGTATAGGATTTTTAAAGTTACTTAAAGTTTACTTAAAGCAAGTTTAGTATTTTTGTGCTATCTAATATATAAAATATGTGGTCATGGATTTAGCAATCTTTACAGCGTATAGGCATTTGTTAACAGTTTAGATGGCAAAATATCGATAACTATTCAAAACATGGGATATTTCATTAAAATCTTTTAATTACCATAAAACTTATAGAATAAATTTGTTGAATTAAATACATTAATGATATTTCCTTAAAAAATATAATGAGAGCATAATTTCTAATTCAGTATCACATAGAAAAATATACTTCATTTTAACCCTTCATTGCCTGATTTTTTCTTTGTTTGTGAAATAAGCAGGGTGATATAATTCATGCTGTAAATTAAAGGAAAAATATTTAAAGAAATCCTAGTATAAATGTATATAGTATAAAATAATTAAAAAACAGTACGATAGAAGCATACATCATCATGCTAATTTATATGTTAAGCTCAGTATATAAAATAAATTTAAAAAAATAATACATCTTTGTATCATTTTTATTCCTGATGATACTCAAAAAAACAATTATTATTATTATTATTATTTCATCTGCATCGTGGTACTCGTCATCAGAATATTCGTCATCAAGGCCATCTTCTAAAAGCCAACCTCTTTCTAAGTGGTCCAAGTATAATCTCTTCAATATCCCTCTCTTCTAAATTTCTCTACAAAAACAACATAAAATAAACGTATAGTAAAAAAACCATTTTCGTAATAAATTAGAAGAGAAATAACTGAATAGAGAGAGAGAGAGTGCTGTAATTTCTGTCGCATAATTTTAGACAGATTATTTGAGGTATTCGATATAAATTGCACAGAAAATAACAGAAATACAAAAACAGAATCTTTTTTTCTCTTATTATCGCTTCTATTAGCAAAAAAATCTCAGATTAAAAAAAAAATCGAAAAATTGCTCGTTTCTTTTAACCTCAACCAACAGCGCGAAAATGATTGTGAGATTTGATTTCTTTGACAGCTATGTTCCTTATTACACAATAATCATGAAAAGAGTTACCACCAACAACCAATTTACCTGTTTTGAGTACAATTTGTATTCACTAAATGTTATGATGGAAATTTCCATCCCCAGGCAAAGAAGGGCTAATACTTTTTAGTTCGAAATTGTTTCATTATTTCATCTTCGAATATTTTTCTCATTTTGAATAATCCTCAACATAAAAATGTTCTTTCTGAAGAGCATATTTTTCTCCTTTATTATCCCTTTTTTACCTTCATTTTCTTTCTTATTGGAATCCGTCATTTACTGGTGAACGTAGAATGCGGGAATCAAATCCAAAAAATTTTTTTTCACTGAAAGAAAATTATATCCATAGCAGATTGACTGTCGAAAGTATAAAAAAAATTAAGAAGTTAAAACAAGATTTACTTAGAAAATTTAAGAAAATAATATTTATTTCGTTTCTAGCGAAACTAGGTAAGAAACTTTTTTATTAAAAAAAAACATTTTCAATGTTAGTGTTAAAATGTTAAAAGTCTAGTATAAGTGATCTCTTTTAAGTAAAGCACAGAAAGGAAACGGAAGTAATGAAGAAAGATTGGTTACATTTTAAAAGCATTATCGCACACGTAGCTGTCATTTCCCCGTTTCTTTTTTCATTTTTTTACAGAATAACTTTAACGAAAGATGGATAAATTCAAGTATTTTTCCCCCGTAAAAAATATTCATATTTTTAAATAATATATATCTATATTTTAAAATAACAATATATTGGAAGATTTTTATTAGCAAGTTTACATTTGGGAAATAAAAAATTACGCAAGTGGATTTTAAATGCTTTTAAGTGTTTGTTTTTGAGATGGGATTTTTTGAGAATTTATTTTTAAAGAAATAAACGTGAGAGCAAGCTTATTAAAACTTTTGAATATAAATTAAATTCCCGTCATAAATTTGATTTTCTCTTAACTAATGTTTAAAAAATATATATATAACTATTGATTGGAAATTAAATTTCAATTAAAAAGCAGGTGGATAAATTTCCAAAATTATTTATTAAAATATGCATAGTATTTGGCTCAAAGATGTATTGTTAATACGTTTAACACTAAATTTAATTTAATGCTCAGTGTTCTAAAAATATTTTCTTTCCTTTTAATCTTTAATGGTATGATAATTTTTTGAACTATATATATAAATACACACAAATAGTTATAAACCTAAGTATTATATAGATATATATATGTTATAATTCTCCTTAATTTCACCTAAACAACTCTAAAATTTGTAATGGTCCTGACCCTTGAGAACTCGCGCGTAAATAATTAACTAGCTTACCCACCTAACAGAATTTAATTGTGATTGTACTCTTAAAAATTAAAATCTCAGCGCTTTTAGTTTTGCTTATATAAGATTTCATCTTTCCACTAATCACAAGTTCCGTCCACTGAAGTCATGGGAATTTTGGAACTTCCGGTTGCCGCTTCATATAACAGCTCTCGTTTCAAGGAAAAAATTAGCCTACTTTTTGTCCTTCATCATTTAGCCCGCAGCTTTTTGTGTTTGTCCATCGTCTTTTGTTCTGTGTTGCGTGTGTATAATTTCTGTTTTAAGTGAAATATTCTTCTACATCAAATAAGTTTGCATCAAAATCAACCAGCCTATTCCATCATGTCAACGACATTTACATCCACAAATCTTTTCCGGAAACTAAATCAAGCAAATAATCCTAAACTTTTCGACTAAACTATATATATATATAGATATATAAACAATACTTAACACAGCACAAAAAGACACACGCGTTACATGGTGACAAAGACAAAAAAAGAAGGATTTTCCAGAGTCTCGGAGTTTTGTGTAAAATTGCAAATGGAAATTCCTAACTCAGGACTTCTATGGATGGAGCTTGCTGATCTGGTGAAAAGATTTCGTGCGATAGCGAATTCCGTAAGCTTACTTTATAAACGCAGAGCTGTTGATTTTTAAGGAGACACAGTTACAACGATTCCTGTTAGGTGGGTAGCTAGTAATTATTTATGCATGAATCCTGAAGGCCAAGACCATTACTTATTAAAAAGTTGCTTAGAGAAATTAAAGGGAATTATTACAAATATAAATATAAAGGAGAAAGTGACTCACACTCACTCATCATGATATCTCAAGAACTATTAGACCTACAGACTAAGACTTTAGCAGGATGTTCCTTACATTAAGTAGAGGTCCACTAAAAAAGGCTTTTGCAAAACACAAGGAAGGTTACAAGAGGGTAAAAGATGTTACAAACATTCCCGTGCGTTTTTCAATTATTAGACGTACAGACTCGAAATTCTGAGGATCTCTAGAGATCTGCTATCAATGGATTCCTTGGAAATCTACTCCTTTGGGAGGAAAGGGAAATTACTGTAATGCATTGATAAAAAAAATCCCGTTTTTGAACTTCTTTACCTACAGTAATAAAATTTAGTATGCTTACTTCTTTTGTTGAGTTGAAATCCACTATAAACGGATCTTACGGAAATTGACTCTCAAAGGTGGTTAGGGGCATTCTGTTAAAAAAAATTTCCGTTGAAAAAAATACTTGGAATTTGTTAAGCATATTTATTTATTTGAGTAGATATTTTCCAGAAATGGGTTTTAAGGAAATCCACTTTGAAGAAGGAGGTTACAGGAGCGTAAGGGAGTTAGTACTAAATTTAGTTCTAAAATTCGAGTCCTGTCCATTTTAAATCAAGAGGCGAAGGTTATAAAAAT
This sequence comes from Trichonephila inaurata madagascariensis, assembly GCA_019973955.1. Taxonomy (NCBI): domain Eukaryota; kingdom Metazoa; phylum Arthropoda; class Arachnida; order Araneae; family Nephilidae; genus Trichonephila; species Trichonephila inaurata. The sequence goes on from BMAV01007817.1 coordinate 124,877, forward strand.
GTTTTTAAATACAATCGAACGCTTAAGGGTCTCAGTACTTTTAAATTATAAATTTTTCAATTTTTTTGAAAGAAATATATGTTAAATCCTTAACATTTCTGAGAATTTTTATACCAAAATTTGGTTGATACTGTGTAAACTTCAGGAGTTATTAAGAAATAACTTGTGAAAATTAAATAAAAACCCTATCTCTGTTTCTTATCTTAAGCTTCATTTTTCTCAAAACAAAAAAAAAATTAGCTTGTGCGCAGGATTTCTCAGAAACTATTTATGATATCAATTTGAAATTTTATACACGTATTCAAAATAAGGCTCTTCGTAACTTGTACAACAATATTCAAAAACAATTTAATAGAATTTTTTTTATTTGAATTTTAATTTATTTTTTTTCTTAAAATTTTAAAATTTTTCGTTATAATTGTTTTTAAAAAATATTTTTTTTTCTCTAAATTTCTTAAAAGTTAATATAACTTCAAAAGTGAATATTTTTATACCAAGTAAAATTAATTTTGTAAATTTTAATCAATTTTGTACTTCAGAATCCTTCGCGGTGAAAAATACTGATTTTCATATTTTTCAAAAACTGCCCATTTTATATTTCTTTATAACTTTTTAAATTTTTTCTCAAATTCTTTGAAAATTTGAGAAATAATGTAAATGCATATGATTGTCATGTGGTAAAGTTTTCAAATTATTGTTTTGTTTTATTGCTAAGTTGCATTGTTTTGAAGAAGGATGTTTTTTTCGAATGCACCGATATTTGTTAAGAATCCTGACACTTATTAATGATAAGAAATTTATGAGGAGGAAAATTTCAAAAAAATTTTTAATGTATTTTAAATTACTAAATTCGTCTTACATTTTATAAATGTGAAATAATACTAAAAAATACTAGATAATGTAAACTTTTCTTTGACATCAATAATTAAAAAACAGTATGAAATACTCATAGAAGGAAACGGATTAGAGCTAGTCAACTGATATAGGTGGAAATTACCAGATAAATCATGAATTAATTGTTCTTATAACTAATTTAGTTATTAAAAAAACTCCCAGATTTATTAATTGAAATATTCTGTAATATTATTTCCACCATTTCTTTCGAAGTAGTTCCCCCGTCAGCAACATCAGCAATTTTTTTCGAATATTTGGAGTATTTCAAAGGTCATGTCTAGAGCAGTAACAATCTTTTTTCTATTGTCAAAGCCACTATTTTCAACTTGTGGAGCGTGCGCCTCTGAAGGCTTCTGAGATTTTTGAAAGGTTTGCACTCGGCAAACCGATGCTGTAAAATTCAATCTGTGAAACTGTTATAGTCTCACTTTCTTCTTTAAATTCTAGCGCAGGCATGTCAAAAAAATATGAAAGAATGCTATCCCTTATTTCAAATATTGTGAATAAGTAGATAACAGAAGAACAATTGGAATAAAACAAAAATGACTTATAATATATAAAAAATATACTATCAATTATTCCTCTGCATTCATTTATTGAAATGTCAAAAAATTCCTTAGTATTGTTAGGAATTTTGTGTCAAATAGTGTAAATAGTTTGTATTGGGATGTGTAATGCATTTATATTACTCTACGTCATATTTATTTTACGTTAAAATTGTAATATTCGCAAGCAACGCCATCCCTTACCTTATAGTGGCGATTCAATGGGAACTTGTCGAAATCTTAGCGAAAAAGCCAAGTTTGCATCATTTGGTGACCAAGTTGGAGACGGCGACAAATTTAACGACCATATAGGACCTTCCGGATTCTTTTGGAAATTTGTGGAGAAATATTTTAATTTCAAGATCTATGACACAAGCGGATCTTTCTCGAAAGGATCCGCGAAGCCTATAAATAGAAATATGCTTACCAAAAAGGAGTTAGTCTTGTTTTGACAAGAGATTAGTCAGTCTTGTTTTGACTAGAGATTAGTCAGTCTTGTTTTGACTAGAGATTAGGTAACATTACTTGTCTAGCGATTAGTAGGCTTGCCTTGACCGGGAAGAGTCGAATAGCAATAGCTACTCTGTTGATCAGGACGAACGATGCTTGTGAATAATCTAATCTACTTGTATTTTAGACACTGATATTGCGTCTAGCCGCTTCAGAAGGTTTTAAGTCCTTCTGATATTTATTCTACGAATTTTTTGTCCCTGAATCCTATATTTCAAGAATTGATTTTCGACAATAAATTCTCATCGTTCTTAAGGTATCCGACTACGTTCGGAACCGTGATTTTAAAAAGGCGCATAAATGGATCTTTTTCATGATATTTAGTGTCACAGATTAGAATACATGTATAAAATTGTTTTCAGTACATTTTGACAAATAAAATTTATTTAAACACAATATTTCAGCTAAAAATTAACTTAGAATAACCTTTTTTCAAAATGTTCTCCTTTGGTGAAAAACGCTTGTATTATAATAATACTTTGCCTATATATAGCTCAGAACTCTCTACAGAGGCTCAACTAGAATTTTTGAAAAATTCACATTATTTTCAGAGTTACAATCATTTGAAATAATTACCGGCGTTTTTTTCTTAAAATTGCTCCCCTCTGTTGTCGTAAAACACGGATAAACCCACTTCTAAGTCATATATTCGTATCCGACTACGTTCGGAACTGTGATTTTGCAAAAAGCGTATAAATGGATAATATTTATGATATTTAGAGTCACTTAGATTAGACAATGTATATAAAATTGTTTTAAGAATAGTATTACAAAAAAAATTATTTAAGTACAATATTTTGACAAAAAATGAGCATAGAATGACCCATTTTCAAAATGTTCACCTTTTGTGAAAAATGCTTCTACAAAATAATATTTTTCCTGCATATAGCTCAGACCTCTGTACAGAGGCTCAACAAGAATTTTTGAAATATATATAAATTAGAAGTGGGTTTATCCATGTTTTACGACAACAGAGGGAAGAAATTTAAAGAAAAATACGCCGATAATTATTTCAATGGGTTGTAACTCTGAAAATAATGTGACTTTTTCAAAAAAAATAGTTCAGACTCTCTGGAGAAGTCTTTACTTTATATAAGCACACACACACAAACATATTAATTTTTTAGAAGCATTTTTTATAAAAGGAGAACATTTTGAAAAAGGATTATTCTAAGTTGATTTGTGGCCGAAATATTGAACTTAAATAATTTTTTTTGTCAAAATGTCCTTAAAACAATTTTATACATGTATTCTAATCGAAGTGACACTAAATATCATGAAAATTATCCATTTATACGCCTTTTTAAAATCACGGTTCCGAACGTAGTCGGATACCTTAAAGAACTGTCTTGTTCTCTTTGAGACTGATTTGCATAAAATCCTCGAACCCCGATCAACGTAACCGTATGATTTTCTAAAAGATTATTTATTCATCGAAAAAAAAGTGAAAATATATCTTAAAATTCATAAGGAAAATTTCAAAATTTTCTTGAATGTATTTTAAATTACGAAATTTCTCTTATATTTTAAATGAACTAATACGAAAAATTACTAGATAATGTAGTTACCTCGTAAAAAATATTTTACTGTGGTTCAAATAGCTAATTATTCTTTGTATTTTAATTGACATACTTTAATTAATAATGAAGTGCAGTCTTTTTTTCAACAAAAAAGTAAAGGAAGATACCTCATCAGTTTTACAATAACAAAGGAAACTCGGATTTTTTATGCTTTAAAAAAATTCGTCCTCAACATTTTTTATTAGCTATTTCGAAACATCTTTGGTTAAATGTTTCTTAAAAAATTCTTTCCATTATGTACTTTTAAACCACAGAATTGATTTTTCTTTCGACTCAAACATTCGATCTAATTTTCTTACTCTATCCTGCTGAGTTCCCCTTTCTTAGAATAGAAGAGAAAAAACTAAAAATGAAAAAAAAAACTCTAACTTCAAACTTTCTCTCTCTAATGAGCAGAATTTAACTCTTCAAAAAATTCAAAGTTAGATTTAAAGACTGCATAAAACGAAAATTCTTCTCGAAACTAGTTGAGAATTCATTTTCCTCTTGCTATTGATACTCTTTTATCAATGTAGCAAAAAAGAAACCGTAACGTGTAACATAATTTTATATCTTGAATAGTGCAAGTTAAATAGTGAATCTTAAATATAGAAGAATTCTGATACATGCAAGTTAGTTTAAAATTACTGAAGGTATCCAACTAGTTTTGGAACCGTTATTTCAAAAAATGGATATAATTTTCTTTTATATTAAGTGTCACCTTGATCAGAATATACATATAAAATTATCTTACAACTGAAAATAGGGGGCGGTAGGCCTAAATACGGTGGGATGCCGACAGTAAAATTAACGTTGTGACAGGCTCACGCGTCTTTTCTGTAACATGTCCTTTGGGTATTTTTGGGGCCAAGATTAATGGCATCTCTTTTATAACCAAACCCCAAGAAGTGAAACGTGAAGATTAAATGCAAATTAGATAACTTTTAAAGTAAAATGGCAATTTGGGGAATGTTATGTGAGAGTTATGTGAGAGATTGTGATACAATTGTGAAAGAACGGCCAACAGAGGTTCTTCCGAAGATAAAGCCAATAGGCCAAGGTGCATACCATTGCACTCGCATAAAGACGCCACTTCCTAGTATCGGAGTTACGATTGGATTAAGGTAGGATTGACTATTTAATATTAGGACTTGCGCTATTATTGAAATTGAGATTAGGCAGGTTAGATATTGATAGTGGTCCGAGTAAGGTTAATTCGGTATTACTTGTATTGTGTTTTTGTTCATCGTAGATTCTCACATATATAATCATTATCTAATCTGTTAAAGGTTTAAGTTCTAGTTCTTAATAAAGTCATATTAAGAATATGGCTACTTTCTCATTTATTAGTTGACCCTACACCTCTAGCTCACGCAGATATCTAAGAGAAGGGTACCCGTGGGGGGGCCTTTTCACAACGTCGATAATACTCAAGAGAGAGAAATAAAACCTTAATCCATAACAAACAAATATTTATTATAATCAACATAGGTAAACAACAATAGAAAATTAACAATGAATTTAAAGGTAAGTAGTATTAGACAAAGAGGCACTTTAAACATTGAAACACTATCTACGACTGGACGACTGGGAGAGTACGTCCGCTCGGTATGAGAAAACTCGTAGAAGGGATGAGTTGTAGGGGGCGCGACCAGCGACAATAGTGAGGGTGTACAAAGTACAAACAACGACTATTTTTGCAGTGATAAAATATTTAAAAACAGTTCTTGGCAAAAAATGTAGGGGAAAAAATAGCATATCTTCAAAACATTCTCCTTTTATAGAAAATGCTTCGATAATAATAATATCGTACATTTCAGGTTCCTTCGTAAAAAAAGGGTGCGCGTAATACGCGAATATACCTAAAGATTAAGAAAAAAGAGCTTGAAAATATAGTTGTGCGTTGTACGCCGGATTATTAAAAAAAGTATATATTTTAAATAATACCTTATACAAATGAAAGCTTTTTTTTTAAAAAAAAAAAAACTTATTATTTTACTTTAATTAGCTATTTAGTATTTAAAATTCCATAACAAATACTGAAAAAATATTTGGGGTAAATCTTTATCCTATCTTCTTAAAAATTCTAAACTTTTTTTTATTTCGTATTATTTAAATAATGTTTATTTCCTCCCAACATTAAACTTGCAAATTTTTGCGTCTCAGAAAAGAAACTCTTGTCATAAGCTTGAAAAAAAAAAGAATTTCCATAATCAAATCATTACAAACTATGCAAAAGGCGAAGCTTTTCCCTCCATAAAAGACTTCGAAAAATATCTGCATTATAAAACTCCTAAGTAGCTCTTTTTCCCAAGAAATGGCTTTCTGCACACCCGCTTATGAATATTCCGGATAAGTCAAGTCATTGTTGAAGAAAAGGAGTTTTCCCCAGCACAAAACTTACCAGAAACCGTCTACGAAAACGACTTGGAAAAATATTTGCACATGGATTTCCCTATAGACTTATTGAATTTTCTAGTCTATTGGGAAAGAACATTTTTCACTTGCATAAACATGGGACCATTGTAACCTCGGTTACCAAGTCGATGGAGGACTTCTTGGTTGAGTGCTTGAGGATTTTGTCGAGGACTTAACTTTTCCATTTCATAGTGGTTTCGACGTTACTTTATCGTTTTCTTGTTGTTTTCTCACCCATTTTGCCCTCCTGTTCTATAAATAGAACACGAAATGCTTTGTTTGGTTCGAAACGGTTCGAAGTTTAACTCTCGTTTCAAAGTTGCTTTTAGCTTTTGCGAGAAATGTTCGTATTTAGTTTGTTAAAAGCCCCGCCGAACATTATCTCTTTTGTTATTTTTCCGTGTGAAGTGTTAGACATGGATTACTTATTCATTTTCTAATTTAATTAAGTTGATATTTATGTATGATATGCAAGATCTTCTTGTAAAGTTACGGGTAATAGTAAAATAAACAGGTGTGGTATTGTTTTATTTGTTAAAAGAATGATCCCGTGATTAAAACAGTAACCCTTTTTGGAACATTTAGATGTATGTTAATTTTATTCTCCAACTTAATTTCAGAATTAATCAGAAAATTTTAAACGCAGAACAAAATTATGAAACAGTATAATAATATCCTGAATAATGTCATGAATATTTCCATCCAAAATTCCTTATCCTGAAAATTTTATTCGAATTAAAAAATTGTCTTTTTATTTAAAACTGACTTAACTGACTCTTTTGTCAAACATAATTTATAGAATTTCTATTTTATTTTTACATTTCTTTTTTGAAAATTAACTTAAAGTAAATATATATTTCTCAAACTAAATATATCTTAAGAAATAATCTAATAAAAATGAAGTTTATTTTTATTTATTTTTAAATATTCTATAAAAGTTTTAAAAAATGTATTCAATAAATGTAAACTAATAGAGTTTGTGCGTAAGTGTGTGCTTGCATTCCATTGAATAGGAATTAGATCAAATGATTAAATTTTGTTCTGAACTCTTAAACATGTTATATTTATTCTAATATTTATAAGTTATTTAATAAAAATTGAAAATAATTAAATAAAGTTTGCATATTTTAGCATTTTTGAATAATTCATTTTATTAATCTTTTTATATAATCACAGTGGTACACTCCTCAAAACATTAATAAAATCTATTTAAAATTCTAAGCATAAGCATTTGCAAACATTTGTACAATGTTAATGTCTGTATGAAGGATTACGATTGAGAGCAATTAGGAAATTGGGGATAAAAGTCAGTCCCGACTGGAGATAACAAAATGGCTTAATGTGTCCTGAAATATGGCTTCCAGATTATAAAAACAGTTCCAGGAGACAGTAACAATATTCAGAAGAGCCACCTGACTCTGTGTAGACATTATCCTTGGACAAGGAAGCAATAAGCCTCTGTTCTATTTATTCACTTGCAAATCAAAATTCAGTCTGAACACTGATTCTCGATGTGTTTACTTATGGAAAAAACAAGAGAATCTTTTTATTTCCTTTAAAGAAGGGAAGTGGCCCACTATGGAGCTCATAATGCTATCGCCTCGGCCAGTGTAGGCACACAGAGCTTCATGTCTTTCAAGAAGTCACTTTAACTTCTCTGAAGTATGGGAGTGAGCCATCCGGTATAGTGATTAGCGACGCTGATTACTGTGCCGTAGGACCTGGATTCGAATCCCGGAGAAGACATGGATGTTTGTAAATGTATAGTGCCTTCATGGCATGTGGGTACTCTAAACAGCCGTCGAGCCGCAAGTCTCTCGTGAGGTTGGTGGCATGGGATGACCCTCCCCCAGGGTGTTCTCCCTCAAAATTGGGTGGAACCGAGCTAAATCATACTGTCACCTGCATAATGCTTAAGGCCAACGACAGGCATACATCTAGCCCCGTGCCATGATGAATTTCGTGGGCCTCAATCTGATTACGTCAGACAGATGGCATTACCAACAACATTGGAGTGAGCAATGGCGCACACAGGAATTTTTCAAAAGGGGAGGGCAATGTCGGAAGTTCACCAATCTCGTGTTATACCCCAATACGCCGCCAAACGTATTCTTGGTACAAAAAACAGAAATAAATAAATAATTAGCATTAATTAATAAAATTAATTATTAATAAAAAAAATACTTAAAATACTTAAATTTTGCGTACTGTATACATAGGTTTATCATCAATTGGAAAAAAATCAAGAGTGGTTGGAGGGTCTGGACCCGGAACACCCTCCCCCCTCCTTGTTTGCACCACTGAGAGTGAGACCTTAGAACCCTGCCCTTGAAGATGTTTAGAGGACAATATTGACGCTTAATTTATGTTTATGGAAAATAAAGTTCATCCACACTGGGATTTACTGCTCGACTAATACCTTGAGACTGAAAGTATTCAGTGGATGGAATGAGCAGCCAGATCTTCAGACTTGAATCCAATAGAATATACTTAGGATACTCTTGGCAAAGCAATTACAGTTCTTCAGCATTCTTCGAGAACACTCCCGGAACTAAATAATATTTTGGTGGAAGATTGGGAATTATTGCTCCAAGAACTCAAACATTCTCTTAAATAGTATTGTTGTGTGAGATCTTACAGGGATGAATCACCCATATTAAGCCCCCTACAAGTGTCATTATTCGACATGATTTTTGTGCTATCATACTTTCATGAACGTAAATCATGGTCATGAATGAATAGTACTAATTTTTATAACCCTCTATTTTTGGTTGTATAACTTTATTTCCATTCCAAATATCTCTTGGTTCATTAGTTTTTGAAAAATTCGTAAAAATGTGTTTACTTCTTAACATTTACTCAACATTAGGAAGTAAATAAAAAAAGCGATTTTGGGCAAAAAATACTTTTTTTTTTGCCTGCAGTGTTTACTTTTACAGGAGTTCGACTCGTAGCTCATATATTTGATATATTCCCTTTAATATGATATCAAATCAATTACAACTCAGAATTGTATTGTAATGCGTGTTTTCCTTTGTAGAGATTAAGAATTCTAAATAAAACTGAAATGTGATTTAGGTTAAATTACTTATAATCCCTACTATATTATGGTATAGCACCATGCATATATTCTACAATTTTAAGAAATGTACCATCATGGAACTGTATTCTTGAATTTTTGTACCAACTTTTTTTAATAAACTTCTATTATCCTTTTTTATTATTTTGATATCTGTATTATTTTTTAATGTTACTTTCTCTTTTAAGTACAATACAAACAAAAATTAAGTACAGTAAATGAATAGGAATTAAATTTATAAAGCTGATAAGAGTTTATTAATTTAAATTTATAAAAGACATTGGAAATAAAAGTAATCGTATCTTTGATACACACCAATAACTTGTTTGCACTCTTTTCATATAAACAAATAAATCAGAAATTTTGTGAAAAATTGAAATAAATGTTAGGGTTCAAGAATATAAGAAATCCTCGAGGTACTTAAATTCCGACGCAACTGGAAGCCCTGAGAGTCCGCTGGCCTCAAAGGATGCAGCACGCAAAAGCCACTTTCTTGGTGAGCTTATGGAAAAAGGATTGGAAGGTTCTAGCACTGTTTTTCTTTGGTGATTGTTCCAGAGATCTTTGCAGTTATTGCAAGAATAAAAAGAATAATCTGGCATTTGTAAAAAAACAGGAAAATTCAGAAATTCTAAAGCGATTTGAGAAAGCGCATTAAATCACACATTGATTAAAAACATCCAAGATTATACCCAGATATGCACACCATATTCTATACAAATAAAATTTTTTTTTTTTTGAGTACATAAAAACAAAGAGAATTAAATGAAGGAATTATACTAAAATTGTCACCGACTCATTCTTTTAAATGTGTTTTGGATAAATAATATCATAAAATTAAGTTTGTAACATTAAAATTGGTAATACTCACTAAACTAATAACGATGTGTTGCCATTTCAATAATATATGTCAAATTATTTTGTCTCGGAATTCTTTGATAATTTTTAAGACACAATTTTGCAATCTATTCAGTATGTATATTCATCTACTCATGCTTATAACAATGCCATCACTTTATTAATCAGTAAAAAATGTAATAAAATGAAACTAATCTGATATCAGTACTATGGATTTTTCCGCCAAGTAGGCACAATAAGATTACAATGCTATAACATCAGACTGGCCACAAAGATCTATTTAACGCGATTTTGAAATTCAACCACCAAAAATGAGTAGCATACCATTGTCAAATTAGTTCCAATAAGACAATAAAAATGAGTAATCGGAAAACAATAAAGTGATACTTTAGTATTATACCGTCGATCTAATTTTTGTATTAACTCAAAAGACTTATACAAATGCCGTGATGTGCAGTTGATAGTGGAAACCATTCCCGTGCTTGTTCGAACATATTAATGATAACAGTAATAGTATTTGGCGGCATTTTTTTAATTGGTGACGTCTTCTGATTTAGTAAATTTGGACTATAGTATAATACATAAGTTCCAATAAAATGAAAAAAAATAAGTCGTTTCACATTGATTAATATAATGACACATTTTTTTTTATACATAGCATATATATATATGTGATATATTTATTTGCTTTCAAATTTCGACTTTCCACCGAAATTTAAAAAGTTAACCAAAAACCTATCAAACCATACTGAAACTAACATACTGTGTTTTTCAAATAATCCGATACTGCAAATAGTGAAAAGATGATAACTCTTTTATCTGTGAATGCAGTTGGTTAAACTTGATCTTTTCTTAAAAATTGACAAAGGTATAAAAATGGTGGATTTATTTTCACAAAGGCACAGAAACCACTTTTCTCATCGCCTGTCATCGAATAAGAAACTCAAAAATGTCTTGGTAACTTTGAAAGTAATTCTTTTGGAACATTCTTTTATGCTTCAAAAATTTTCTCCTTCTTTTGTAGACAAAAAAGATAAAAATAGCTTTCTTCGAAAAATGTCTCATTTAGAATTTAATTAACTTTTTCTGGTGGTTAGACATTTATTTAACATTTAATTCTTTCTTGTCTCTCTATTTGGAAATATGATGTAGGTCTACACTATCTAGACATTTCAATGATCTTTATGTATATTATCCCAGCTTCAGAGATTTTAATTAAGTTTGAATGAAAATAGAATATATGTTTTAATTTGTGGAATATATAAGTAGAACTTTTTCCTCTTTTACATTTCTGTTAATTAAAACTGTATATATTTTTACAATGGTAATGTTCTTATAAAATAACTTGCGTGAATATTTTTCGGTCACGTACATTAGGCAAAGTTCTTTAACATAAAGTCTAGTGTTAAAGAACATAAAAAGATATAAACTAAGACTTAATATCAAGTAACATATGTTCTCGTCCGCTCTAAATTTTGTGAAGTATCTAATGTATTTCATCATGCGTATCTTAGACATTATAAACATACTTAAGAACTTGCGTGTAAAAAGTGAAATTAAATGTCCACATTTCAGTATTTTTATTCCAAGAAATTAAGTTCAAACTTTCGGCCATGCATGCTTAAAGAAAACTAAGTAAATTTTCTCCAGAAATTTCGAGCTTGAATTAGATAATTAAAAACACAAATAAAAACCCGATTTTATTTCGGTCGTCTGATTTTTCTTCGAAAAGGTCGGAATGTGAATAACAATAAAGAAATTTTGTTAAATAAGTTTGTGGGGGCAGACGAGAGTCCGGGTCACCAAATGTTGAGACCCGGAAGTGCGCCGCAAATTTTAATTTATTCTGTTATTACATATCAATGTAGTTAAACCAACCACAAAGTTTACACGATGTGCTGTAGAATTCTAGAATTTCTAAGCAGATTTTTTAATGTGAAATTCGTTTTTGGGTTTTTTGCGTAACAGTTACAAAAATTTTATCCATTTAACTAGCTTTCCCCTTCTGTTCTTGACATGTTTGCTTCAATAGAATCCAATTCATTGCTAAAAATACTAACTCCAGTTAATATTGAATAGGCACGCTTTCCGTGTAACTTACTCACGATTGGCATGTCTATTTATAGCACCAAAATTGCTCTACGTTTACGATTAATAATGTTGTAATGCAGGATTACGAGTGAAAAAGGCTTAAGAACTTGTGAAACACATTAATATAAATTTTCTAAGTAGGAATGAGAAGAATTGTATAACAGTGTACATGTTACTTTGCTATAAATCAAGTATAGTTCTAATATAACTAATTAGAGATTTAGAACATATTATGCATTATTTTTATTTGAATGTTCTTTTATTTACAGTTCAGATATATTCTTTTTAGGTACAAATTTTTAGGTCAAATCTGACATTTGAATTTTTTTTACGCTTTTTTCGTTTTTTTTATTAGCCACAAAGATGCTAATAAATTGTATATAACCATATTTTAAATACCTGTTTTTGCTAAGAAGGAAGTTAATTTTCAAAAATATATGATGTGCATAAATTTCCTTTATAATTTGTATTGGATTAGACTCGTTGAAAACCTAAGCAATACTTTATTTCATGATTGTTGCATTATAGTAATTTATATATATATGTAATCAGAATTTCAAGAAAGAGTGAAATAAAATAAAGCTATGTAGAATTTTACGGGTATAATAAGGCAGCCACTTTTATTGGGAGAACTGTTTCTTTGTAATTTGGCTTTCTATTTGGCATATTTTTGAGTCAAACGATTTTTTTTTTCAATGTAATATTTTTACATAAGAAAACAGACTTCGGGGAAAATATTCAACTAATATATAACTTTGGAAAGGAGATATGAAAAATATATTCAATTGCTTAACGCAGTGGTTCCTAAGTGGTCTATATCGACCCCTAAGGGTCTATGATGAATTATATATCAAAGCAAAAATAATTTTGGGGTCCATGAGGTATAAATGCCTCAATATGCTGCTAGGCACGTGATAATGGCTCTCATTAAACTAGATCTTAACTTTAATTTTAAAATAAAATTTAATCAAATGGAAACCAGATTTTACCTATTTAACAGATTTATTTACTAAATTTAAAAGGGTTAACTTACAGTTACTAGGTGTCAGCATAAATTTTATTGAAATAAGAACCATCATTTCAGCGTTTCTTGCCAGAATTAAGCTAAATTAGTATAATATTGGACGACGCGAATTTTTCCAGTTTCTCAATTGGTCAATAACAATCTTCCAGGAAAATGACGTTTCAACCTGCGTTCAACATTTAAATGCCCTTTATTCAGATTTTGAAATTAGATTTGAGAATGTTTTGACTAGAGTAATTACCACAGAAGCAAAATGAATTAATTTTATCACATTGAAAAAAAATGTCATATTACAAGAGGAACTGATCGGAATAGGTAGTAACGGAGATCTTAAAGTTAAGTTTAGAAACGGATGTCAGCAATTTTGTCTTAAAAAAGTCATACCTGTTGTTTATTCCTAATTATGGAGTATTGAGAGAAATTTTTTAATTTATTTTCCATGTAAGAAAAATCAAGAAAATCACCTCCAAAATCAAGAAAAAGACTGGACACACACACTGCAAAAACCCAGGAGATTTAGGGTTAAACCTGAGACAATATTCATGCCAAATGTTGAAACTTTTCTAATGAAGCACCAGATTCAATTTAATTAGCATGTGTGTTTCTTAAGTTTTAAATACTATACTTTTCTAGTTAGAAATTTAAATCTTTTAGACTAGTAGCTCTATACCAGCTGTTAAAAAGACATTTAAAAAAGTCGATAAATTTTCAAAAATTCAACATTAGATAAGCAGGGGTCTACTCGAAACCGAAAAACAGGTCAAGGGGTCTATGAGACAAAAAGTATGGGAACCTCTGGTTTAACGTATGAAACACATTGTTTTACCATTTATTAAAGTCTGATTTCATTTTTCAGAATTTTATCGCAAACGTTGTTCTCTTAAAAAGCATGAATGTACACACATACATACATGTATATGCCCTTGTTGGTTAAAACTGGTTTTTTTTCTAATGTAGACCTTTATACGTTTGCGTAGCACATTTTTTGTTACATACATCGGTCAAGTTTTAAGGTTTGAATTTTAGAGTACTTTTAAAGTATTTGTGTCAACCTGTGTAGTTTTTTTTAGTTTAATATCGTCTGTTGTCAAATTTATTTCACTCGAAAAATAATTTTTATTCGATCGGCAATTGTGTTGATTAGAATTGTACTAAATAATTTCATGTGTAAATTATCTTTATGTTATAAATATTTTCCGTTATGGCTTATCAATATGTTTTAGTGTTCTGCATAATTTATTTGCATTTTTATTGTTTTTATAAAGTAGTAAATCTAAATTATAGGTTTAGTGTGAAATCTAAAGTATATTTGAAAAGATTGTCCATTTTTCTTTTTTTTTTCTTTTGGCAAATTGCCAAATATTGATCAAACAATTTTTGTGCCAATCATTGCCAAAATCGCTTTCTGTCTTTTTTTTTTATGCTTCATTACTTCATCTTCCGTCACTACAGCATTTTTTCACACTGTTCTTTGCTTCATAAGAAGTTAGAAGAAAAGTTTTTTATTACGATTGACAGACTTATTTACTGAAGTATATAATTTTCCTTGTGTGTTTTATATATTCCTGAGAGAAACGCCTATTGAGAGAAATATGTATTTGTCATATTTATCGAAGAAATTAAATAAATTATATTTATTTTTAGATTTTGCTTTTATAAGAGACGGATGATTTTTATGAGCTATAATTAAATAAGAAAGGTAATCTATTTCCAATGCATGCTAAATCTGATGATGGAACATAAATTTTCTTATTTTGCTCATTGATTTTACTAGAAAAACTTATTAAATTAATTTATCTTCCCAATTGCAATTTTTATGATGCAAAATATATTCTTATTAATTTGAAAAGATGTAATATTTTTATTTATTAAATTTGCACAAAACAAAAAACATATTTGTCGATATAATCTAAATGTAAGAAAAAACTACTCTCTTTTTTTTATTTTTGTTTTAGTATACATAAGAGGGATAAAAATAATTAATTCTGATGGGTATCATTATGTTGATGAATATATGCGAAAAATTAATCGGAAGTTGTGTGTTACTTAAGAAGGCTGAATTGTGTGTGTAATTGTAGTTCACTGATAATCAACATAA